>UELX01000386.1:0-84254 GCA_900480035.1 Eupelmus urozonus | reverse complement strand
GGTTTCTGTGTAGAATTCTTTTTTTTTGTGTGAGGACGAGTTTTGTTCTTTGGTCTGTGTTTGAAGGGTTGTGTGCGTATATGTCAATTGGCATAAGAAATAGTTGATTTGGAAATTAAGAAAAGATTAATTAATTGTGCACCTGTAGAGATTTTATGTTTGCATGTGAAGTGCGCTGTTAAATCTGTGACTAAAAGATTTAATCTTGATATTTTATGTTGAGAAATAAAGACAAGTAATGTTAAGAATAATTAAAATAATTGAGTTTGGATTGCCAGAATTTGTACTATATTCTCTAAAATCAAAAGTGCATACTTGCGATTTAAAATGATTATCTTGACATTTATTATGCAGTATTGATACACTTTACCGTGCAGCATTTCAAAATTTATCTTATACTCTGTAACGAGTACCAGAATGTAATTTTGTTAATTTGTTCAACACGAATTTCATGGTAATTTCTGTAATTAAATTTACTTTAGTTAATAGAAATTTAAACTTTCTGAAATTAATTTTTGCAAGTTAATTGTTTGAGCAATATATTTTTAATTAGCAGCTCCATGATGAAAATTTTACTCTGATGGCATGTGTTAACACGAGCCTTATATTTAAAACACGTAAAGTTAATGAAGAGAAGCATATTCTCAGATACATGCATATGCCAGAATTATTATATATTCTTGTTTTTAAAGTTTCGTAAAAATTTTATATAAAAAAAGTTACTTATCGTTAAACGATCAATTTCAATAGCATGATAAACTTTGCATAAAAGATTGAATTGGAAATAGAATTACGACTTGGTACACTCTAATTTCTCTAGGGAAAACTACCGTCTACAAACTCACTAATCAGCAAGGAATCTTACTACATCCAAATTAACAGAAAACTAAAGTCTCTCTATACCCTTCACATCCTAAATATTGACCTAAACAAAAACAAAAAATTCCAACATCATTAAAAACCATCTCAATTCTCACCCTCTCAGAAGCACCAAAAATCGAAAACCCTCCACTCTTCCTCCTCCGACCGGCTCACCATCACGAAAGAAGGGCGGCCACGATCCGGATGTCGCGTGACGGAAGTCGATCGTTAAAGCCCCTGCACTATATAAGAAACCGGCGCACGCTCCGCTGCTGCTGCACCGCAGAAAGAGAGAGAGAGAGAGAGAGAGAGGCAATAAAAGAAAAAGGCAACCAAGTGCGCGCGCGGACACACAAGTCCTCTCTCCTCTCTCGTCCGCAAGTAGACTCGAAGGACGAGTTAGAATCTCGGGAGGCTCATCTGTCGAGCGGGCGCCGTGTCTATTGCACCGTGCAGCGAGCTCAAGCGCACTGGGGTGGTCCCTCGGTGATTGCGCTCGCTCCGTCTCGCTGGATATCGCGAGCTTTCCTTGCCCTTTTCTCAGCCCGAGCTTCTTTTTTGCTTGTTGCTTTTTGCTGCTTCTTTACCTTCCGAATTCTGCGCGGAGTCGGATCGAGCTGGGAGGAGGGAAGAAGATTACTTTTTTCTCGGAGATATTCGTTGGATTAATATGAGGGATTTGTGAATGTGGGGCTGGGGGTTGGAGAGGGGTGCGTTTCGGTGCATGAGATTCGAGATTATATTTGGTTTTATTAAATGTAGGGAGAAAGAGATCGTTCGGTCGTAAGAAAAGTCTGATTGTTAAGACCAATATTGGAAGACGGAAAAAAAAATATAATTTAAAAATTTAAAAAGTTTAACCGGGTGAATAATCAGTTTCACACACTCCCCGAGAACTTGAGATCTCTATCAACTAAACGCGACATGGATAACTGGAAAGTACAGAGCAGCTAGAATTCTCATTTCACGCGTTAATTTGTTTCGCCTAGAGCATAACAATGCACAGTCGTCCACGAAAGCAGCGCCGCTCATTTCCTCCATTTAACAGCGGTTTACCAGCTGGCTGCTCTTCTCGCTTTGACTTCGGATAAAAGCTCGAAACGCTTTGC
The DNA here is from genome assembly GCA_900480035.1 of Eupelmus urozonus. Lineage (NCBI taxonomy): Eukaryota > Metazoa > Arthropoda > Insecta > Hymenoptera > Eupelmidae > Eupelmus > Eupelmus urozonus. Next base: position 82,284 of record UELX01000386.1, on the reverse strand, counting down.
TAGGCTCTCCTTTATTAGTCATTAAGCATTTTTTCATGTTTCACTTTGAGGCGCGCGAGCTGAAATCGTTCGTTTAATGAATTAAAGCGAGAGCAGATGTGGCGGCAAGTTTTGGAAAACCGGTTTTTCATATATATCGGCGCATTCAAGTACGCGGATTCCTTTGCATGCTGGCGAGCGAATCTTGAATTCATTTTCGTTTGGATCGGCTATATGGAGACGGCAATTTGTTAATTATGTAATATTTTTAAGCCAATTATTTTTAAGTGATATAGCGGTGATAAAAAAATTTTATTTTTCTAAATATCATCCTGTTTAGTAGAAAACTTATATTTGATAATTTTTCGAATATTTTACATCAGCTGGAAGGTTCTTTCTAGTTGCTGTCCAAATGAAAATGCATATAACGTTTTACATCTAAGATTAATAACATTTTTCTGATGGCTTTCGCCTTCTTGAGTAGAAATTTAATTAGTTAGGCGTAATCTTTAAAATTACGTTATGAACTGAAAATTGCCATAATAATTATTATCTTAATAATAAGACAATTTAGTTATAGATATAGATCCTAATTAGAGAATATTTTATTTTCTATTCGGCTTATAATAAAAACTATTTTATTACTACATCTAAACTCAAAAAAATGAGCAGAATTAATTAAAAAATTTTCAAAAATTTCAAAAATATCAATTTCAGTTTTATTATATTTACGTAAAAAGAAAAGTTTTTAGTTTTGATGAAGAGAACGATAGTTTTCATTATTTTTATCGCTTCGTCTATTCAGGGATTAAATGAAAATTATTGCCGCACCCCCATCAGGTTCACAAGGAATTTTCTCTACGCTACATGCAATAAAAAAGGATCTTTTATATGCACAAGTTGGGAAGATATTTATTATTTTTTGATGATAATTAAACTGCTCTATAAAATATTACTCTAAATATATTCTCTAAATAATATTATAATATTTCACTAACATTTTAGTGAATTTCATTACAAACTAGTTTAGTCAATATACTTACTTATATACATAAATCGATTATGCGAAAGGAGAGCTTAGTTAGTGTATACTTAAGTGTATACTTAAGTTCTTTTTAGCATAAAACGATTTATTTAATCGCTGTTCCTTGTTTTTACTAATAATAAATAATTCTTATTAAATAAACACTTTTCTCAACTACTGAATTTTGCAATTTTAATGTTTAATATGTAAATTTGAAGCAGTTTTAGTATTTTGCTTATAATGTTTTTAACATTTTCGACATTTTTTACACGTTTTAAAACTTTTTAATGTTCCAGTACGCTCTCATCATAAAAATCTCGATTTCATTTCGTTTACCTATCCTTAGTGGTGAGCCACCAATTAGTGTGCCTGAATATATCTGTGTGCTTAACGTGTATTTACTTGGAAAGCCCACGAATAAGTTTAGACACACTAATAACGTTAGACACCCTAATTACTTTATTTACATATCTAGTACGTGAATTAGTAATTATTTTAATAGATTACTTATAAACCTTACACCATACAAAATTTAAAAAATTAAACATTTTCAAATAAACAATTACCATGAAATAAAATAATTTAAACAACATTGCTATCTCAAAATCTATCAAGCATAAACTAATTTAAACGAACGGTACCCTCAACATCACTCTCATTACGAGCGCGATCCATCATATATTATCAGACAGGAAAATTAGACATCTCGATTCACGTATGTTCTGCCTCATATGCATTACGTTCTACTCCGCATATGAATTTACTGGGACACCTTATTGCATGTAACAAGTTTCATCAAAGAAACATCCACTTTCCCACTTGTCAAAGAAACAGTCCCGAACTATTCTAAGCATTTTCACGCGCGACATATTCGAGCATTCACCAGCCCCTCTTAATTGCTTTTATACATTTCGACTCGACATCGGCAGGCAGTGAACGCTGGTATTATACGCGCGCAAAGCGCCCCTGTTTCAAATCTCGCGCTGAGCTATAGAAGCACTCTTTTGCAAGGTTCGAGAGCCATTTATCAAATGCGGCTTGCCAGTGTATTTTTGCATACGTGTCGGTAGAGCTCGAGTGTTTCTTTCTTTGCGCTGGCGTGTGACGATTGTTTTTTCGTACACAATGTAAGAATGCATTGCATGGTAAACATTGTTTGAGTACTGCTATTCGTGCCGTAATAAACTCGTGGAATGCAGCGACGCCGCGGGCTACTTTAATATTTTAGCTATTTGATTTATGCGTGATGTATAGGAGAACGGTGTCTGACTGGCTATAAATTGCGGGGAATTTCAAAAATGGTTTTTGGTGGATTTGGTTATCAGTTATTTTTGGGTTACCCGTATTAAAATCTAAAATTTGTTAAGGATTAAAATGGATGATTTCTCACTTTTATTAATTAATAATTATAGAAAAAACTTGTATGAAATGTATTCTTCAAAATAACACAATACCGCAATTATTAACCAAACTTTTAGAAAGTGCATAGTATAAAGGTATTAAATATTTAAGTTCTACTGAAAATGAAGGGCCCGGTTGAATAAGAGGATTAGCATTCGAAACCGCCTAAAAGTTTTGTTTAATCCCAAATATTGGAAATGATCAATTTAATTCTAAAACAATGATTGTGTTATAGATAATAAAAAAACGATTTTTTCTTCTATTCATAGTTTTTTGATTCAATATTTATATTTGGAAATAAAACTTCATACTTTTGCACAATTTCAAGTGTTAGCGCCTTTTCGATTATTGTTAATTTATTGTCTTTATAACAAAGACTAATATATTTCATTTTTCGTCGCAAAGTCTTTGTACAAAATCTCGCGAAAACTGTAAGACTTTTTACAACTTGTCGGTAAGTCTAGTACATTCAGTCATTTTGCCGCGAAGACTATAACACATCCCGCTGTCCTGCCACGAGCCTAATATATTCCCGCTGTTTTACCGCAAACTCCATCTTGTGAACTGTGTCGTTCGACCATCCTGATGCAATTCTGAGGCTTTCCGTAACAATCAAGTAAGTCATCATTTCGTGTTTTCAAGAAATTGTGGTTTTAATGTTCATTAAGTCCGAGAACAGAAGAAACGAGTTGAAATTTAACACTTTGCTTATCCATTTAGAAAAAGTATTAGTTTTCGGTAAAAGCGTCGATATATATCTATCTCATTCCATGCAGCCATCTATTCATCAAAAAACTCTCACTACAAAATATTCAATTTTCAAAACGAATTTTCGAATCCGTTATATCCTATTACGTATTTTAGTAGAAACAGAAACAAAAATAAAAAATAAAAAAATAAAAAGCGTACACAATCCCTTTCTCTATTTTCAGCAATATATAAATCAAAAAACAGCCAAGCCTTTATCCTCGCAGTATTTTCATATCGCTCGCACTCGCTCAACGCGCCAATTTTTCTCGTATATATTTTCGTCCAAAACGAGCGCAGATGAAAAAGTTTCCTTAAGCTTAATGCTCGGCGCGTGGCGAGAGAGAAAGACAAGCCAGCCTCGCTCGCAAAGAGGTGAAAAAAGAGCCAGCTCTCGCGAGGCGCCGGCATCCGGTTCGTTTCCGGCGGCGGGACGAAAAAAGACTTTAAAGCCACTCATAATCGTTTGAAAGAAGCAAGGCAAAGCTCCGCGGAATATGCAGGCCACCTAAGGGAGAAAAAGCTTAGCAACGAAATTAGAACTAGCGATATGCATGAAAGGCGGCCGCGAGGACCTTTGAAAATTTTCTACGCGTAGATTAAGTAAATAAATGGAAGAAATGTATAAATTAAAGTATATAGGCGAAAGGAGGTCGAAGCGAGTTTATATAGAAGTCAAGCGGCAAAGGGACGTTAATTTTAGCCTTCTTGGATAGGCTCTGTAGGAGCGACTGTTACTAATAAGCGATGCGAGCGCAGGAAGAGGAAAAAAAGTCGAGGGAAGAATATAATTTCTTGTTGCGCGTTATTACTTGCGAAATTAATGGTATCGTGCGTTAATTCATGCAGATTCGTAGTAAAAGCTCATGAATGGCGCTTACATGTGCACGGTATTTAGTGCTTAACTGTTTTGTGTAATTGATGCTAAGTGTATGGCATTTGTTATGCAAAGTTAAATTGCTGCGCCTATCCGTTATTGATTTAATTTCTTTGAAAGTATTACTTAATTTTTGAATTATTTTGTATGAGCGATGTAACGTCAATAAAAAGGAGAAGCATAAAGATTAGTTTTTAAAGTGTTTTTTCGCTGGTTTGAACTATCAAGATAACTGGTATCTGACAAAAATATGAGATAAGATACCGCCTGGCAGACTGATGTTGGCTTATATAGTTTTATTTAGAAAGCTATTCACTATTATAAAAATTCGACATTATTAAACGTATGTCATATATAAATTCAATTCTTTCGTAAAAAAAAATTACCTTGCATCTGCACATTATTACAACATACTTTATGTACAAACTCTCTCTTACAAAACTATATACAAATCTACTCACTACAACATTAATAAACCCCATAAAAAACCAACATTTTACTAAACTTCTAAATATTCTACTCAAATACATAACGAAAATACAATCAAGCCACTTAACCAGATTCATCAAAAGCCATCCCGTCCCATTCGTCAATTGCAAAACTGTACCCACAACATACCTCGCACATATCCCTGGGAAAATATCTCAGCCACGCGCAGGCCAGAATCCAGTCAGTTCCTTCATCGCCATTTCTGGATATTCCCTCTCCGACCGGAAATCTCGCGCTTTCCACGTACACGGCTCACAAAAAGAGCGCGCGCGGCCGGCCGCGCCTGATAAAGCCTATGCCGCAGCGAGATAAGCCTCGCCATAGGGCAAACACGGCGAGGGGGAGCGGTGCAGTAGTGTCACGCGCGACTGGTTTCTTTTCCTACAGTCGAGCTCGCTAATTTCTTGGCTTGGCTTTTTTTTATTCCTTAATTTGCGCTGTCTTTCTTTTGTCTCTCGTCCTTTTTTTTCGAGCTGGATGCGTGTCTGGCTTTTGTCGTGTGTGCATGCGGCTGCTTTCTTCGGCTCTCTTGATTTTGTAAACCGCTGGAGTCGCGGGCACGTGAGGGGATTGCTTGGTTACATGGGTCAAGCCGCTGCGATGAAGAGGCTCCGTAACTGTTTCTCGTAAAACAAAATAAACTGGTAAATGAAGTTGTGGTGGAACGTTAAAATAAAGTTACCTATTTTTATAGAGTTTTAAGATTTGTCGTAAAAATGTTACCTAAATTGAAGTAGTTGTTGAAGGTCCTTGAATTTTTCATTTTTCTTCAGCATCACTAATTTTTGTAAAAACCACATTTCTCCTTTATTTCCAAGCTCCAAGCTCTCTCTTTCTTTTCTTTTCTTCTCCTTCATCTCAATTCTATTTTCTCCTATCCCAATTCGCTTCCTCTGCTTTCCTCTCTATCTTGTAACGAGATAGGAGAGAGCCAGGAAAGCGACACGTGCAGCTAACGGCAGCTGCTATTTCCTCCTGTCTCATTACTTATCAAAAGACCAATGATTTAACCCCCTGCAGGAAAAACTTCCAACGCTTAGCAAATCTACGTTCACCTTGGAAACTCGTTTACCTCTCAAAAATTGTTTCCAGAAATAAAAGCTGATCTCGCGCCGGCATTTCGCTCTAGCGCGAAAAATGACGTCACTGCTCGCGACACTAGCTGTATATATACAGCGAAGCACGCTCCTCGAAACTAAATAAATAGCCTCTCGTCGTGGCTTTTATAAAATCGACTTTCGCAAAGCCCGATCGGCCCATAAGTCAATGAAATATTGGCCGGTATAAATGGGAATAAAAAAAGTGGATGACGCACTCGCAACTTATTTAGTGTTATTGTGCCGAACATATTCTTCTGAAAGGTTCGATAAGGTATACTTAAACTTCGGCATTAAGCGAGTTAAGATATTAAACTGATCGTAAAAATCAGTTTCTCATTTAAAATTAGTATAAATCGTACAATCCTTGCAAAAAACAAAACGATCGATCTACAGAGTACAACCTTACAAGCTATCCAAAAATAAATGACCCAGTGTACCAGTTACAACGAAGCACCTCGACTATCCACCCAACCCTCAATAACCTCAACGCAACCCATCCGATCAACACTCGCATCCATCGCAATAATCGCTCATCAACGCAGAGCATCATCCGACTCCATAAAAAACCTCGAGCGAACAACCGGCCTCTCTGACTCACTCCCTCTCTTTCTCGCTCGCTCTAGCATTGCTCCTTCGGCTTTTTATCTGGCGTCTCCCGACGAAGGGGGAGCCAGAGAGCCGAGTCCGCCTCTACCACACAGCGGCGACATGTGTTCTTCTCCTCTCCTTGGGACGACGCAGAGAGAGCTCCGTGCGCGCGCGATGCGGACGAGCTGCTGTGCCGCACGCGCGTTTCTTCGCTCCGTCGCGGATCAGTAGCCTTCCGAGCTCACGCGGCGCTGCTGCCAGGCCGCTCTCTTTCTCGCTGCGATGCCTTTTTATGGGGGGAATTTTTGCGGCCTCGGAAATTTCCTGTGGATTTTTTGAGCCTCGAGTGCGTGTGATTTCGGCTGCGGTGAGGGAGTGATGATTGCTCCGGTGCGGCTTTTCGAGAGTGACTCGGCGTCGTGTTGTGCCGGATGAGTTTGAAAAATTAACGCTCGGGTCGTGATGATGTCTTAGTTTGGTGTAGAAAGTCGTCGGAGAGTGGCGGAGTGTTGGTTATTGAATTTGTCAAGTTGTCACTGGACTATGTAAATTTCCTAGTTTTGTGTACTCTCTCGTGGACGCTGAAGTGATTCGCGATCGGTTTGATTCGGAGAGTCTCGGAGACCGTTAAGCCGTCCTACTTTTGAGAAGAAGATTCTTATGATTATGTTAATTGCCTCTAATTGCGTCCAATCCGCGTCAATTAAAATCGTCCGCGCGTCGCGCTGCTTTTTACTTTCCGAGAAACGAATCTACGAGCACGTCGATGCTAATTGACTTAATCACAGCTTAGTATGGAAACAGTACTTCCTTCACGCTCTTAGAATAAAAACGATCGTACCAAGAGTCACCGCGGCGTCCGTGTCCCAAACGATCGGACTATCACCTGCCTATACCGATCTCACAGCGTAAAAAGAAACTCGTTTTCACCAAAAAAAGAAACCTTACATCAAAATTTAAATTCAAATAAGCACCTCGCCATCAGCATTAAATTAACCCGCCACACCAAAACCACAGACTCCGCCGATTCCGGCAAAAAATCGCCGCGGAGCAAAGTACGAGCGCGCCACACAGCTGAAGTTTCAAGGCCGCAGTCGAAACTGCAGCGCTAGCCGAGCTTTTCGCGGAGAAAGAGCGAGAGATAAAGGCGTCGGCGGACGCGGCCCGTCCGTTTTAGCGCGAAACGTCATTCGAAGCGGCCGCTTGATAGCGAGCCGACTCGAGTTTGCCGGGGCGTGTGCTCTCCGAGAGCCGTTGTAATAGTAGAGAGTTATGCGGGTTGAAGCCGGTGGGAGCGGTGCAGTTTTTACTGGACGCCGGTTTTGTGAAGTGGAAAGTGAGATCTGTAGTGCGGTGAAGTTTTGGAAGTGATTTTTAGTGATTTAATAGTGGTGGGTGAGGTTTTTTTAAGGGGGTTTGATTTTGAGGTTATGGGTTGTTGAGATCGGTTTTGTGGAGTTTTGGCGTCGATAATATTTTGATTTGGAGGATTTTAGGCTTGTTCAAAAATGTTTGGGAGAGAAATGAAAGAAATGTTAATTTTAATGAGAATATTCGCTACTAAATCATGTCGTGGAAACATCGTTATGTTTATAAATGGATACTTAAAGAAATCATAATATTTAAAACATTAATTGCCGGCTTGCACAATATCTAATGACTACATTCTCCTAACTGGCCGCTAAGGAAAAAGGCTTTTATCGTTTGCATCACGTCATGCAGTTTCTAAAATGCTGACATCCGTTAAACTCAAAACTTGTCATGCATATATTGCGGCAGTTAAATATAGTAACTAGATAGATTCTTGATTGTGAGAAATTTGAGGGATTGCTAAATATAGGTGTAATTAATTCTATTACCAGTCTCACGCTATTGCTTAAAAGTTAAAATTCATTCAATTAAAAGCTTGTCATTTGCTGAACAATTACGTAAAACTATTTAATCAGATTCACTTTTAGAAGTTACTCTCTCTAAGCAATACATCTATGTTTAGAAAGAGTTGTTTTTGTTCGATTACATTTTCAAGATAATAACTTCATAATGTAAACTTTTCCGGTAGTTAATGTAAAAAAAATTTAACTGAATGTATAAATAAGAAACAAGAAATTTTTTCATTCATTTTAAATTTCTTAAACTCCCAACATTATTATCGACTCTGATATCATTACTCAAAACTATACTTATTTCAAATCCCAAATCACTATAATTCACAGCACTTACAAAACCTCCACAACAATATCCGCCCATCCCAAAAATCAGCCAAACACAAACCGATCTCGACAACCCCGGCCCAGCAATAAACGATGCTAAAAGCCCTCGGCCGGACCCCACGCAAGCAACAACAACGCCAAGCCAGCCATAACGCAAAGCCCGAAGTCAAAGCTCGCTCTCTTGGCTAATAATAGAAAAAGAGAAAGACATACATACACAGATCGGAGCCATGCCCAAGTGTTGCGGCGTAGGTGGCGGCTGCCGCGAGGGCCGGGCCGGTCTCGAGACTTATCAGCCCCTGCAGCAACAGCAGTACCAGCTGCAGCTGCAGCAGGCCGGGGTCATAGTGCCGGCTTACGCGGGCGGCAGCCTCAGGCTCTCCAGGGAGGGTAGCCGCACGCCCCGCGATCACGTGCGCAAGCTCAGCGTGCGCTACGACGCCGTCAGGCCCGCCGGGAGGGAAAGGTATATACATTGATGCGTTTACTTTTGGGTACAGTGGAAGAGCTTAATTGAGAGATAAATGGTATAAGTTGTATTTTTACTTGATTGTCATGTATTTTAAGAGGCGGTTTGTAAAAATGAAATTTTATCGAATGCATTGGTTTTGTGGCAAGAGACTGATTTTAAACTACCTCATTAATTTTAACAATCAATTAAAATATGAAAATATATTTTAGTTGTTTTTCTTAATAAGTGAAAGTTGTAGTAGTTGTTTCAATTCTAAACGTGTATTATCGCAGGGTTGTGTAAGGATCTTTATGTGGAACAGAAGAGAGCAGATGTGCGGATATGTGCCTGGGCGTATATGAAGGCACGCGACCAGGCTGCGATCGGCTCTTCTTTCCTCTTCTTTCTATAAGTTTGAATGACAGGCGTTACTCAGAGGCGTGCGAGTAACCGATTTTCTTTTGTTGAACTTTGATACAAGAAACCACTAAAAAGTTTCAGAGTGCTCTTCTTTAAAAATAGCTTACACGTTAAATATATACTTTTACTTTTACGTTCTTCTGAATTTTTGTTGGTAAGCTTCGAAATACCTGGAAAATATTTATTGAAGAGCATATGTATTAAAAGTGGATGGATTTGAATTATTTTTATATTTTTTTTAGTTTAAATATTTGTACCAGAAGATTAGAAATTTAAATTACAGTTTTATCATTTATTTTAATATATTTAAAATTTGTCACTTATACTTCAAAAGATATCCTCTTTAAAACTTTACAATTTGAAGGATAGCAAGCTTCAAAATAGATTCGCCTTATATATACCTTCTGCGTCTGCACTTAGTCAGATTTTATGTATATTTTATTCTACTCTAAAAACAAGAATTGATCGATCCCCAATAAAGCAGTCACTGAAATAAGCGTACTTGAAAATCCAAGCTATTTTTAAATCTGATTCCGATAGTAACTTTTACGAGTTCTCTACCAGTGATATCTTCTGCGAAAGTAATATATTATACGTTTATGTAGGTCGCGTAGATGTGATTAACTGACATAGCATCATATTTCTTTAAGAAATTATCAATATACAATTCTTCAATAAATTCCTTTATAGTAACTAATTATTCTCTCTTTTTTCTGTTTCAGGTGAGTCATTGATTCTTCAGTATGTTCTTATCGATCTAACGTACTAATTCAAGTGGTAAGAAACAATTCGATAGCTCTTAGTATAGTACAATATTGATCAACAATAGATTCATTTTATAATATAGATATACGCATCATGTTCCTCAAATTCTCGATACATTTTAAATTAGCTTCATAAAATTCAAATGTTCTTAAACTTGCATTTTTTCCATCCCGTTAAAAATACAGCTTTTACGTCACCAGCTCGATTGCGAACCCACGGCTCAGTACAGTTCGCCAAAGTCGAGGCAGTACCTTTCCACCCTGTTTCGTCCTGTAATTACCATTTCTGAAGCGCCCGCGTCTTCGCTCGCTGCTCAGCTTCGTCGTCGCCGCTTATATACACCTACACAGTCGCGCGCTCGCGCAAATTGCTACCGTAACCCAGCTCCGTCATGCTCTAGAGCAGCTACAAGAGACGGTGGAAAAGAAAAGTCGAGCGAGCTTGTTTTGGCAGATGTTGGATCCTGTAGGTTTTTTCGTGACTCCTTGGCCAGTGGGTACAGCTCGTGTAAGGGTTATTTTGGGACGATGAGGCTGTTAAGTTTGAGGTGGGGAAAAAGTTGCGGTGCAAGGGTCGGAGAAGTGCTCTGGGCTTTTTGGCGGAGAAAGTTTTGTGTTTTGGTATACACGGCGCAGCTTGCCGCGGCTTTTCCGGCGCGTGATTTATGTGTCGACGCGAAAAAATGTGAACTTGTTCGGTGTAAAAAATAGCAAAGTTTTAAGGTTGAGTTTTAAATGTTTTCTTTTAAAGGTTTGTAAAATGTCTTTATACTTAAATTACACCTGAAAAGAGTTATAAAAAAAATTAAAAATAAACGTTACATTAAATTAATATTGATTTTATGAGAATAAATGTTTAATTAACTTAAAAGTTAATGACGACATAACTTAATCAAAAATTCAATAACCGTTATCAGTCTTATTTAATCCGAAAATAAATTAATATAATATCTGGCTAATTTAAATTACAGATACCGTCACCCAATTATTAAACCGAGTACTCGATTAAATAAAAAAATCTTTCAATCGATCCACCAAACGAATTTACACACTCCGTACGCAAATTAAACTCCCCGTCACGTCAATTTCCGCCAATTGACTCACTCTACAATTTTTGCTCGCCTTAATGAAGCTATTATATCCAAAACCCAAGTCAAACAATTCCACCTCAACGTTATAATTTCCAATTGTTTCTCGAATAATTATGCACATTGTCGCGTAATAGGAACTAGTTAAAACCTCCAGCACGAGAGAGCAGCTCTGTATACACTTGAGCTCGCGCGTCGCTGCGTACTTTCAATGAAAATTAATTTCGCTTAGCCGGATTAAACTCGGCGCGGGCCGATCTTTCAATTTATCTGTTATCACTGTAAGCGTTTACGGTTACGGGCGCCGCGCTACTGCAAATTTATCAGCCGTTCGCGGCATCGGCGAAGCGGCGGGCTGTTTAAAGCCGCGCAACTTCGGAACGGGCACGTATTATTATATGTGCGCTTTTTATTGTTTGTGAGTGGTGGTTGGGATGTGTAATACAATTATGATGTAAATGTGTGGTTGGTGCGATCGTTAGTTAGGAGAGTGGAGGTTTGATGATTTTTAAAGATTTTGAACGTTTTAGTTAAATTTGCTACTACAGTACCACTAATCTGACGGCTTATTCTTTCTTCAGAAAGTGGATATTAAGATAAAAATATTAATATCGATTAAATAACTGCTAGCCAGAAACTGGTTTATCACTATTTTTAAAATACTAAATTTTTTAATGTGATTACTTAAGTGAAATTTGCAATTTTATCAGTGTGATATTATCGTTATCTAAAAAAATTTCAGTCTTGATTTACTTCAATAACATACAAAATTACCAATGCAAGACCTGCTATAATACCTATGCAAATTGCAAGTGAAAACGTTTTACACCTAATTTATTCTTCAACTCACCACCCAAACACAAGTAAATCAAAGCTTATCGAAAACAACTGAAACCAATGTTAACACACTCCCAAACTGTCACTCACCCCAGCCCCGTTTTCTACTTATAAATAATTCCAGCGCCAAACACCGCCATCCAGTACAAAACCCTGCAACTTTCCCTTTTATAATCTCCACATTAATTAGCGCAACAGCGCGCTACAGATCCCAAATTAACAAGAGACCGGGCGATCTAATCAAACCGTAATTATCGCCTTACACACACATACCCGCCCACCCCACGCCCCCATAAATTATTCCTCCGCTCCTTTATCGCTCCGCCCGGCGCTTAACTTCTATATAACGCGAGCCCAGAGGAAAATCCGAGCTCCCCGTATAATAAAACATCGCCGAAAATCGGAAATCAATGGACCAACGGCCCGGAGAACCGGGACCGCGCGGCCACTCATACCCGGAATCGCGGTGGAAAAAGGTGAGGAAGGTGGGAGAAGGCTGGAGGAATGATGATGCAGTGCGGAAAAGTTGTATGCGCCGCGAGCGTGACCTGGTCGCACCGAGAGCGTAGGTGGCACTATACAGCACGGATTATGTAAAAGGTACACAGGTATATAAACTTTCCTGCGAGCTCGTCGATTTTATACCTTTGTTTCGTGGATCTCTTTCTCTGCCGGGCTCTGTTTTGAAATGCCGCTGCAGGAAAGCTGGTTGCATAGCAGAGGAAAACTTGTCTGTCTGGGCAAAGATGTTTTTGCCGCTGGTACCTGTGTAAGGACGTTAGTGTGAACCTAGCAATGGTGTACACCTGTTTCAGTTTGATTCGGATTTGAAATGTCTTAATTGAATTAAAAATGTACGAGAGGTAACCGGCGAATCGCGTCGTTAAGCGCTGTCTAATCAGTCGCCGGTAGCAGCGAGTGAAAGGAAGAAAAACGCTGAATTTCGAAAGTTCATGACTAACTTATGGGCTAATCTAAGCTGATTGCCAAAGCTTCCCGTCTCCATTCACACGATTCCGCGGAGTTTTACGCGAGAAATTCGAACTCGAAAGTTTTACGGCGGGGCTCATTCTTTTCGGCTTCTCACGACGAATTCAAATTTAACACTTTGTGATTTTGAATATAAAGTCGCTGATTCCGCTTTCTCATAGACGCTTGCGTAATTATTACGGACAATAACCGATTATCCAACTTTGATTTCATTGAAACGTGGAAAATAAAATCATTTCCTTCGATGTAAACCTTATTTAGCTGAATCTGTGAAACACGTCTATTGGAGCACTCAATTATCCAACTTTAATTGCATATACGAATTCTTTGCTCAGCTTTCGCACTCATTCACCACTAAAAGCCTTAATTGATCTTTCAAACTTCCTCTTCAAACGGATGTAACCGCTCAAAAACCGTCGAATTTTCTCTCACTTCCAACAAAAGCGAACCTCTTATCCTGCGGATATGAGGCAGTTCGAGGATTGGCTCACTATTGCGCCAGTTTAGCTGCCTCGATATGCTAGCTCACGAACGCTTGCTATTTTTGCGTGTTAACCAAACAGTCACGCCGGAGAGCAAATAATTGCACGGCAGACATATACCCTGGGGCCTTGTGCTGTCCTTTTCCTGCGCACCTGCGCTATTAGTAGCTATATAGGCTGGCGCGAAAAATTTGACGGTCTATGGATTGGGATTTGCGCGCTTTGGGAATCGAAAATGTGATTGTATTGATGGTAAATGGCTTGTGTGGATTTAATTGCTTTGTGCAAGCAGAATTTTGGCAATTTATTGGGTATATACGGTTTAAATGGAATTGAGTAAACGAATGTTATTCGGCTGGTGGTTCTGTTTTTTTATTCAATTTGTATCAGGTTTATTTTGTAAAAAAAAAAGGTTCAGTGCTTTGGTTTGTGATGGTTCGATTACAGAACGAATCTCAATTATTATTATCGGATTAACGAAAGAGTTTAAGGTAATTGCAAGTAAACGGTGCATGCATAGCATTTTTTATTTGTACATCGTATCGTGAATTTTCGGTAATTCGGCTTTTTATGAAGATAAAATAAATTACTAGAGATTAACAAAATTCAGCTCATCTAATCCGCTTTTGATAAATTACGGTTCACTAAAAATTTAAAATCATTATTTTCAATTACGTAATACTTAATTTTTTGATGTTTAATAATGAATACATTCACACACTTATTCGTTACCAACATCAATTACAACCCTTTTTCTAAATTCCAAAATATCCAATATACCATAATCGATTTCATTACACCATCCAACTACGCCGTTTCGCAAAAAAATCATTCCCAATAAACTTATTCCCTGTCTTAATTGGCTCAATCTCATCCACTTAAAATCAACAATTCCCCCCAAAACAATAACCCAAAGAGAACGCTAAAATCCTCAGCCACCTCGCTCGTCACATCGGAAACGTCAAAATGCAGAAAAGCGCCCGCACATGCGCGCTGCAGCCGCGCCGCTCGCGCGCGGGAGAGAGCAAACGTTTCGAGAGAGCTAGTCTCGCGCGCCGCGAGGCGCCGGCTACGAGACGACCTTCAGCAGTCGCGGCGTAGCTGCCGCATCGCGAATTTCGAGAGGGACGTTAGCCTCGTGTTACTTACCCGCTGAGCGCGGCGCGCGCGCGTTTCGCTTTGCTGCTCTATGTGGACTTTTGCTCGGAGAAGGTAGTTCGGGAGTTTTACGATGAGCGAGCGAGGAGGCTGGGATGTAGCGAGAGCGTGGAGAATTTGATTCGAAGTTGGTTTTATGGGTTTGTCGAGTGGATTTTGATGGTGCAGAATGGATTTGGTTTGGTTTTGTGTGCTTTTGATGTGAATAAAATAATGTGAATAAAATAAACTAAAATGAGTCAATAAAAGTTACATATAGTTGATCTAGTAATTACAGATAGAGCTTCAAATATTATTTTGATTAAGTGCAAAACTTTATAAACGGAAATATGTTAAAAGTCAAAAACTTTTTAATTCACTAGTATCAAATATAATTTTCTGAATTTGTTAAAACAAAAGTTTCAAAATTATCTTTATTAAGAAGTAATATACCTTAAAGTGGAATAAAGCTATCATTCGATTAAGATTTTTATTTAAAATTTAACAATAGTATATTCTCCATTTGATTGTTTGGTGTTTGTAATCAAATACATTTAATTAATGACTTGTAGAGCAGTTAATTATTATTGTAATGATTCATGTATTAAACATATTTGTCTTTGAACGAGCAAATTGTCTAAGTAATTAACACAGTAGTCTGTTTTGTTAAATCATATATAAATGCCATGGCTTGTTATAATTATTTTTTAACGTGAAAAGATTAGGGAAATAATAGCTTGTACAAAACGTCTTGCTCTTATTTAAAAAAGTGAAACGCCTTTTAACATTTTCATCCAATTTGCTAAAAATTATAAAATCAAACCCAATCTCCAATCTGGCCTCTGAAGTTTCTCCAAGTAAACGAGAAATTTCCAATCAATTTTCCCACCGCTCTGTAGCATCATAAACCATTCCACTTTGAAAAAATTAAGGTCAGAAAACTCTCCGACCGGTCCATGAAAAAGAAAAAAATCTCGCTCTATCCCAGATTCCAGTTCGCAACGATATAATTACGGCCCCGCCGTTAATAACAATAAGGAAATAAGTACCCCGTTACATAGTGATCTCTAGTGCGCTCTCTCAGTGAAAGTGAAAAAGTAATTGTCGGCAGCGCTCTGCCTCCCACGCTCTCGCACATCCGGGGCAATATAATTAAGAGGCCCCGGGACTTGCACACGCACTTTGGGGGCCTCGCTGCTACTTAATTGATTCGCGCACGATCGATCCGCTCGATCGGCGACTACAGCGAGTTACGCTGGATACCAAGCTTAGGTAGGTTTCCAGAAAAAGAGAGACTGTCGGGAGATTTTTTTTCTCCTGGAAAGGAGGGGAGTTACGTGGGTACAATAGCCGGCTTTGCGCCGAGCTTTCGGGGTGCAGACTAGGAAGGAAGTGCGAGAGAGCCGAGATGCAAATTCGCTCGAGGGCTGGTTTTCATCGACTGCGTTCGGAAGGAGATTGAGATTATGGAAGATATTTTGTGCGAATTGTTGAGAGAAAAAATGTAGGTTACATTGGTTATATTAGTAGGTTGATTTAGAATACTTATATAGTGTTTTTTAGTTTAATGCTGATTTTATTTAATGAGTTTAAGTTTACTTAATTTTTTCTAAAATAAATTTTGTATTATATATCGATTTTAGATTTACAAGTTTAATAATCCCGTCATTTTACGTAAATACTCCTCAAGATAACTTTATACTATAACCTTATTATGGAATAAATTTATTACTTTTACGTCTTAACTGATTATGTGAAAAGATGCTTTTAATTGGTGTAGTAAGGACTGACGTAAACCTTTAATGAACTCTTGGAACTCTTTCCAGGGTGTAACTGCAAAGAATGTCACTACCACTAAGGCAAATTTTATGAAGCTGTAACTACTACAAACGTACGTCTAATTTGAAAAAACTGAAAATTTAAGTAAAAATCACACGTAATTACTTTTATTTCTTGATTTGGTTTTATTTTTACACAAATTGAAGCACACTTGCAAAAATTGTAAACTGTATTACACCGCTTTCATGCTAAAAATCAAGTCCCATTCAAAAAGGAAAAAATTTTTTTTAATTTCCACAATTTGCAGAAGAAAAACTAAATTAAACCCTGTATTTTTAAAACTCGCCTGGAACTTCACATAGCCGCGCGGCACGACGTTTAATTTCACTGTTTGCTTGCATTTTTATTTTAAACGCACGACTCTTTTCATAACCATGAGAATTCATTAAAACATTCTGACACTAAAAAATCCAAAAGGCCGCGCGGTTTCAACGATTAAAACATAAACAAAATTTCGCCCCCTTTCAACCTGCATCGAATCCATTTTAAACCAATCGCGCACTCCTGAATGCCCCATTCGCCCCAGTTATATCCGCAATCGCTCAGAAACTTGAACTTCCGAAATAATTGCTCTCTCCTTGCTCCGTGAAAAGATCCACTCCAGCCAGAACCTCGCGCGGCCGCGGTAAATAAATAATCCCTTCCATTCACTACCGAATTAATCGCATTAATTATTCGGAACCCTCGGTGCCAAGTTTGCCGCGCAAAAAGTAGCGGGCGAACCGCGGAGACGCTTTAACGGGTTCAAAAACGCTATAGGATTCGCATTATCCCTGCGCTCTCGTGGCTACCGAAACTCGGACAAAAAGGTCATAGTAAAATAGATTAATTGGAAAGATAGGGCGAGGAATATCGCAAGACGCCTTGGCGCGCATGCGGATTAAAATTTCTTCGGGCGGTTGATGTATTTATGGGGCGCACGTATAGCAACGCTGATATAGAGTATTGGTAGAGTCTCTTGTGCTGGAATTTTTCTTCGCGAGAATTATGCGCCGGTGTAAAAAGTTTCTCGAGTTTGCCGAAGCGCGGGTCCGCTGGAGTACGATTAATCACCGGGCGTAACAGCCCTTTCAATTAGAGATAGCATTCTGGCTTTTATTTGCGATTCTTCTCCCGCGGGGGATCGAATATTTTTTTCTTGATTGATTTAGTTTTCATCGGCGGAGAGGGTTATTAAAGCTTCTTGCGCTTTATCAAGTGTTCGGCGGTTTTGTGCAGTTCGGCCATTCAGTAGAGTTTGTAGGATGGCTTGATTTCGAATGATTAGGAGATGAATTATTTCTTTGCGCTGGGTGAAACTGTACTTAATGAGGGGATTGATTTAATTAATTTTAATGAGTAAACTTTTATGATAATGATTGATAAAGTATAAATGAGGTTTTGGATGAATTTGTTTTAAAATATTTATGATTTGCTCACAGTAAAAAGATTTTGTAAAATTTTATTGGTAGTCTTTAACGATATTTTGAAATATATTAGTCTTCGGTGGAAACTTGAAAAATAACTAATCTTTGCTTGAAAGAGTATATTGATTGACAATCATTCTTTGAACCTCAATTAAATGATCCTTTGT
The DNA here is from genome assembly GCA_900480035.1 of Eupelmus urozonus. NCBI lineage: Eukaryota > Metazoa > Arthropoda > Insecta > Hymenoptera > Eupelmidae > Eupelmus > Eupelmus urozonus. The sequence goes on along the minus strand of UELX01000386.1, from coordinate 64,288 downwards.
TAAAAAAAAATAATGGACTAAAATAATGAATATTCTCGAAAACTCACTCAAAACGAAACGCTTGAATGAAAACTGAAATACTAGCGAAAGAGCTGCACTCTTGCCAATAAAATTGCAAAAATAGAGAGGCAATCGATCCTTTTCCAATATTATTAGCGCATCCTTTCAGGCTTGTAACGCTAGAAGTTTAAAGTGTAATTAAATTATACCTTCGTCCAGTGACAATCGCACGCATGTGTACTGTCCTGGATGAAACTAATTAGTGCTTCCATTTGTTTCTCAGTTTCTTTTCAAATGAAACAAAGAAAACGAAAGAGATGCTCGGCGCAGAATTTTGCAGTAAGCTGATCGCTTTTAATTCAACAGAAAGATTTAAGCGTAATGTTTTTCTAAGAAGAACAATTTTTATTTTATCTCACAATGTTAGGTATTGTTATTCTAGGCTACGATTAAAATTTATTAAGAAAAACGCAGATTTGAATTTTTAAAAAAGAAAGGTATCAGGGATTTAGTAAAATGTAGGATGAAAATAAAGATATCAAAAGCTAAAAGCAGCTTCACGTTGACGTTAATATTTTTAAAGTATTATCCGGAAGAAAAGTGGAACATAAGTATTATAGGAAGAGAAGATATCCAATCCAGACCAGTAATAAAGAGTGGATTTTTCATTCTAAATTTAAAAGCGAAATTGGAGAAAATCATACCAGATATTCTTATTGACCTTCACAACCATCATTCTTACTTCTGAGCTCCACTTCTTTCACAAATACAATTCGAGCCCAAAAATATTGCCCTCACAATTCTCAATCAGAAATCCACCAAAGCCCCATCATGCATAATTCCTGCAGTAATAAAAGACTCACCTATTCTCTCTCCCTGCAAAGCAACAAAAGCCACGTAAATACCACTTGAACCAAGCCCACATCCCCTCACAACCTGCATTCGATTCACTCTCTATCTCTGATGCAGCAGCCAGGATATGGATCACCGCGGATCATCGGATGACTCTCGAGATCCGGAGGTTCAAGGTCCGGTCGCAGCTCTCACCTATTTATACGGACCCGCGGAAAGTGACCCGATTGCCGGCCGCTTTTAGATCGCGCGAACTCGCGTAACGCCGTTTTACGAGATATTCACGAGGTTCTCGCGGTTGGCTCGATAAGCCGCACGCGCGAGGAAGAAAAATGCGCGATCGGGAAGGTACCTATAGGCTGCAAATTTATGTGAGCGCGGCTGATGCGAGCGGGAAAATTTTGTTTGCGGCGGGCATTGAAAAAGAGAGTGGACTAAAAATAGAGGCGCCGTTTTTTTCAATTTGTCTGCAGGAGACTTTGCAAGGAGTTGAAATTTATGCTCGGCAAAGCTTTTCATTTGGGTGGGAAAGGTTCGTTTGAATTATACGGAGGTAAGGTATCGTCAATAAAAAAAATTAAATTTTTACTAACACTGCTATTTCATGTACGATAAATTTTGAGTTTTTACGTGGCAATAAACAACGGGATCTTATTACATCTTATTTTCAAACGTGTCAGCAATTCATTTGGTTAATTCGCTAATGGCGCAAGCTGGTGTAATTAAAGAAGGTAATGAAATCCGATGAAACCCTGTATAATCGACTATCAGGCTGCGTTTCGCATGGCTAAATGAGTTAGGGACTCCGACAGCTGGAAAATCTGTTACCAGCGACATAATTGATATGCGACCTAGATTTTGTATCACACGCGTTACACAGCCATGGCGCTGAGCGAAAAAATCCACGACACGTACATGTGTTGCAAGCTCGCCGACAAAGGCGTCATTGTGAGCGAAAAACTTGACGCGCTTTTATGAAATCAAAAAAAAAACTTATTTTTAGATTTATTTTATTGTTCTCTTGTTGGACTACGTAAAAGATTTATTTTAGCAACATAAAACTAAAAATATTTTGAAAAATCTAAAAAAATAAGTAGAAAATGTATCTTTGTTACAGTTTTGTACATAAAGAAATAAAAAATATTTGGATTTTAAAAATTTAAATGCGTATAATTTTGATGGAACGTACATAATTTGAAATTTAGTATTCAAATGAGAGTAAAAATTAAATTACTTTAGCTTTAGCATACATTTATTTGTTTATTTTATACTTTTTAACTATTAAAATGTAATTATGAATGTTAAAAATAAAATTTGGGTTATGCATTAATTATTCTTTAAAAATTAATGTGTGAATTCATAATCTATTTCATGTATCTGAACAAAATTCATGTCTTAGGAGTAATCAATTTTGAAATTTGTTAAAATTTACACCTCAAAAGATATAAATTTTCAAATCTATTGAAAATTAGACCTGGCAGATCTTTAAAAAAAAATCTGAAATTTTATATTCTACTTCCTAAAAACATTTACTTCTAAAAGTATTGAATATCATACTAGCAAAAAATATTTTCTAACAAGAAATAATTATTTATGAGTGGAAGAGTTTTTCATTAATATGCAAAGTAAGAGAAAAAGTTTCTAGAGTATTCCAACTTTCCAACTGGATAACTTCATTTCTACCATTTCTTCAAGTGTTCTTTTTTAAAAAAATTAATCAAATAAAATTTTTAATATTCATTGAGGGCTTGGCCAAATACCTGACTGAAATATATTTACTGATGATTGTCTGCAGAATAAAATTTTAATCTATAATTGTAAAAAATATTAGTTAGATTTTATTCATCTCACCAAATATATAATGTTTTATATCTATACACTAAGCATGAAATTCCAGTATTCCCTAATACAATAACAAAAGTACTAAACATGCGAAAAGCACTATTCAAGTATGCATGAGTGTAATAAATGTTTACACCACATTTATTATAATACACGCACTTTTCTGTGAAAAAAAATGTCAGAGCACGTTTTACTACAATTTTATCCTATGATTTACCGTAATACTCCCTGAGCGATAACTTTTTCTCCTTTTTCTCGCGTAAAACTACAAGTAAATAATAATTTGAATGCGCTGTTCACGGCCTGCGCAGAAAACAAACTCGCATAATGAGCGGGCGAGCCGGTCAAAGTTCGGAAAACTAAACCCACCGCTGGGAGTAAAAAAGTTAAAAGTTTCGGGGTCAATAAGGGTCCAAAGCAAAAGAAATAAAGGGGGTGTCAAGTGATTTTCGCGCAAAGCAGAAAAACAGCCAGCACAAGCACCTCATTTCCCTGTGTGTTCCCCTCCCGCGGGAGCTATATATATTCGCATAATGCGAAAAAAAGGGGGAGCAAAGAGCGCAAGTCTCGAAGGGGGCGCGCAAAATGTAAAAGCCGCGGGAATGACCGTGAGCTGGTTGGAAATTTGCACAGAGAGAAAGCGCTGAATACCAGAGTTCCCGTAAACGGTACCACATACACGTAGAAAAAAAAGAGGAAGCGCAGCAGCGGATGAAGAAAGAGACGGAGAGTGGGGGAGAAAAAAAAACGAGCGCGTCGCAGTGCAGCATCAGGGTCGACTGTGGGTTATTTTCGAGGCAGAAGAGCTGCTCTGTGTCTTTCGAGCTTTAAGGATGAGGCCTCTTTTCTCTGCGGGTGCATATACAGAGTGTATTGCTCCCGCATGCTGTTGTTGCTTTGCCAGTCGACTTTCGGTTGGGGAAAGTGTCGCGTTGTTTGTGTCGCGTGAGTTTTTCGGGCTGTTGTATTTTGAAATGCGGCAATTTCGTTTTTTTTTTTTTGGAGGCTGATGGCTGGGGTTGCATTAGGCAGGGTAAATAATTGGATAGCGCGGGGATCGAGTTGGAATTCCAGAATTGGATTTAGGTCGGAGGTTATTTAGGATTCGTTGACTTGATTTTTTTTTCATCAGTTTTGGTCGCGAATATGGAGCGTTTTCTTTTAAATTGGATGGATTCGGACCCTATTTTTGGTACTGCGACAATTTTTCGTTTTTTTATTCCGATTCCGTCGGTAGAGATTTATGATGATTGGCTTTATTGTAGTTATAGAATGATGAGATTATTTTTTTTTAATGAATTTAAGTAGCTCGAGTGTAACAGTTTCACTGAAATCGCTATAAATTGTGTAAGGATCATCTAAGCGGAACTGAGAGCTCGGTAATAAGATTTCTAATTTTACGGTACAAGTTAGTAATATTGACTTTCTACTAATTCGGAAGTTAAAAATAAAAAAATAAAAAGATACTCATCGAATATATAAGTGTTTATAATACTTAGCTGTTTTGTATACTGTAAACAGTTATAAACAGATGTTGATTCTTAAATTAGGAACTCAAGTTTTTCTCAGACGTTAATGTCACGCTTACATTTTAGTTTACGTGTTAACTAAAAAAATAAAAAATTTTTCATAAATTTTTAAAAGTTTACTTATGAGTCAACAAAAATATTAACAAATATTCAAAATTAACATATACACTTGCATTAACAACCAGAAGCAACTTACAAAATCCTTACCCCTCTAAAACAAAGTTTCTTTATCCTGTAAATCTCGAGTAAAAAAACGCAATTTCCTTCTCTGCAAACGCAGCGACCTTGCGCCTCTTCCCGATCACCTTAACCCATTAACCAAAGTGGGATACCGTCCGTACAACATCGCGAGGGAAAAAGGCCTGGCTCGCTTACACACTCTTCTCCGGTCAGCGCAGTCTCTCGGCTAAAATGTTCTGCGCCACTGCCCTTCTTACGCCGACCTTCTTCTTTTTCTTTAAAAAAAAGCCCCCCGCGGGACTTTGCGTACGTCACCCGCGCGAATTCCGTGTGCCCTCGAAAAAAAGCGCAGGATAAAGTGAAAAAGCGCGCTTGTAAGACCGCCGCTCGTGCGCGCGCGCGCATTCGCTTATAGTGGCCCTCTTTCGTGTTTGCGTAGCAGCGGATGTTCTCTATCTTTTTTTCCCTCTCTCGTGTATATTCCGCGCTTTTTCCGTATACACAGAGTCGCGCGCTTCTATATCCACTCGGACTTTTGTTTAGTTTCACGCAGCGCGAGAGAGCGAGAGACTGAGTAGTGAAGGATTTTAAAATTTATGAGCTTGAATTTCGAGAGTAAGAGGTGAAGGGTCTCCCTCTCTCTCTCTCTCTATCTCTCTATCTTTCTCACTCCTTTTTCATTAACTGACTCTCGGGAGAGAGCGCGAGAGATTCCTAAATTATTTATAGGCCGCGAGTTTCTCACTACTCCCTTTTAGGCTTTCTGCGACTCTCTCTCTCTCTCTCTCTCTCTCTCTCCCTCTCTGAATGCAGGGGTGCTACTTGCGAAAGTAGGCGGCTTGCAAAGGTATTCGGCTGCTGCAAGCTCCCATTTGATATGTGGCTTTTGACGCTCGAGATGAAGGGGGATTATACTTTGCACCCGCGGCTTAATTAGTTGGTGATTTATTCTTATTTTAAAGACGTTCTTTTTTCTTATTTAAACTTAAATGGGAGGATCATTTTATGCTCGATTGACCTAATTATAGACACGACTTTGGTAACGAAAGTTTTTAAAATCAAAGTTACTTTAAAAAAGTGGTTATTTTGTATGAAATTTAATATTTTTGTGTTTAATTATAGTAAAATATTATCATTTATTTTAAGCAGTTCAATAAAACTTTTATGAGGTAATTTTTAATTTGATTGAGCAGTTTTAAAAGTTTGAAAAATATTTAATCAGAAACTAATATTTTAACAAGTCAAACATCGAATAATGCTAATAAATTTAATGCTTTATAAATTTTCTATATTACATATATTATAAGCATTATTAAATGAAAATTGATCAAAATTGCATTGGTTACTATCAGCAATTAAAATATCAAAAATATTATCAAAAATAATGAATGTTTTGAATAGTAACTACATTCATCTATCTAAATCGATAAAAATACATTATTAAAGAAGCATTCAACCATTTTAATTCTAAAAACTTCTTTTATAATTATCCTGAATACAATTACTTAAAATAATTATATTAAGGTATTCAAACGAACATCGTAAATTACAAACTTGAACAAAGCAATAATCTCAGCAAATACCTCTCACGCATCCGAGCAAGTGCACGCAGCCCAAAACCGCCGATAAATCTCAAGCCTTAAAAAGCATATCCCTCTTCCAGCTCGGAAACTCAGCTGGCATTAAATCCCATAAGGAAGCTCCATCTTCCGTGGCTGCGCGGCCAGACAATTAAGAACGTCGCGCGAGGATGAAGGCCGCTGGCTGCATTCTTCATCCATCCCCTAAGGAAAACCTTTACCTGGAAGAAAGGGAGAGAAGACGCGAGTAATCGAGAAAAGTCCATTACGATAATGCAATTTCACGCGGGAATCGCGAGCGTCGCGGAGTAGGATTAAAATGTGCTAAAGGACATCGGCGGATTATGGTCTCGGCTTTACGGGATTCCGTCGAAAGTTTTTGATGGGATGCCATTCAGAAAGATAATCGAATGCAAAATTTTTTATGGTTAGGTTATTGAAATGTTTTTTTAAGGTTAGATTTTATTTATTTTATTTTTTTTTTTTTTTTAATCATCAAACAATACAAAAAGAGTGATTTTTAAAAAAGCCTGTTACTTTAAAAAAAGATCTCTGCAAAGGGATATGAAGATGCTTGTCAAAGCTTTTTTATTCCAACTTTTAACTTATAATTAACTTTAGAACATTTACAACCCCTAAATTGGAAGGTTGAAACTCGTAGATCAGCTTTCATTTACTGGATTGTAAATTTTGTAAAGTTAATTGGATCAGAAGTTAATCAAAAAATGACAGCACAAGAATATTTTGTGTTCTTGTGAATGAAGAGGAGGAGGGGGGCCTAATTAATTACTATTTATTTCTATTCAACCTAAAAAATACGGAATAAAAAATTCCATTTTTTCATTTTTATCTCTACAATAAACTTCTTTTACTTCTTTTTGATTGTTTTTTCTTTTTTTATTATATAAATGAAATATTTTTTATCAAAATCAAAAATAGAAAGAAAAAAACCATTTTTATTGAAATAAGGATATAAATGTATAATAGAGCTTCATTTGATTAAAGCTGCTGCACATTACGAGAAAAAATATTTGTTTTTTTTCGCTTTTCAAAATGAACGTAATTTATTTTTATTTTGCTCTAATTTTGTATTTTAATTCTACAGATTCATGCTGTTCATATTCTAAAAGTGCTTTATTTTTAGTCTTTTAAATATTATTAAATTTTAAATGCATTTAATATTTTGAAAAAATATTAAGATTGTTTTCATAATTTAAAAAATTGTACTCATACGGATGTTTCGTTTTTAATAAACTTATTGTAAAAAATTTAAAATTAAAATTTTCTGTAGACGTTAAATAAAAATGTTTAAATTTTAAGTTTACGTTTATTTTAATTAAAATTTGTAAGAATAAAAATTATTAATTAAGTAAAGAAACATCAGAGAAGCGGAACAAGTAAGAGGATCTCCTTGCAGTAAATGCGTATGAAACAGCAAAGCTTACAAGATATCTCAAATGAGGAAAGACTGAGATGGAGTTACACTAAGAGAAATGTAAAGAAAGAGAGGAAGTAAAGCTTGCAAAAGAAAAAAGTTATAATTGACAGTAGGAAATGAATGGGAAGAAAGCATAAAAGACTAAAATAGTCTCAGTAAAAGGAAGCGAATGAACATTTGAATTTCCTCTTTCAAACGGGTGACTTTAACATGAAAAAAATATTCAAAAATCTTTAAAACTAATAAAAGAAATTTAGTTTATTCTCAGTTATCGAATGCAATTTCATTATCCTATCAAATAAGACATAAAGAATAAAATGAAATTTCTGCAATGCTAATGTAATCAGAAAAAACAATTCATAAAAAATTCAACAATGTTGAAATTTGAAATTTTTTTGTGCAATAAAGCACCACTATTTTAATGTATTAATAAAAAATATTTGAATAATAACTTCATCTGTAAAACTTTAAATTCTATTGCTTTAATTGTTTATTTAATCTTTATTTTAAAATTAAATAAATACCACAATATAAAATAAAAAGCAACACACTGCCTTTTAAAAAGTCAACAAAATATATCAGAACTAAAACCAGCTCATTGTTTATACCTTAACGGATAATCTACCCATAATCTCTCAGTAACATAAAGTCTCACATTGTCCCTATTCCCAACAAAAGTCTATCTCGCCTCAATTGATCCCAGCATTTATCCTCTTTGCAGACATCCGCCCTCTAATCAAATTAGATACTCCAACAAAAAAAAATCAATTCAAACCGAACCCTCATCACCCACCAGCCGCAAAACGAACAGTCACATATCCAGAGTCTCTCAATTGGATTGTCGACTGCTGCAATGCACACGTGCACGCATCTCCATCAAGATTCGCGCCTGGTGAGTTCCGGTGATGAAAGGATTTATCGCGCGACGAAGTTTCCGCCTAGCGAGGAATATATATAGTCGTGCACTGACCGAAGCCCGACGCCGAAGAGCAGAGCAAACAGGGCGGAATTCTGTGGCCGCCGGCGCGAAAGAATCGCACGTGGAAGCCCTGCGTACGTGTATGTCCATGGGGGATTTGCGCTGGGTTGTCTATAGGGATTTTCGCGAAGAAGGGAGGACGTGAGTGTGCAGTATAGCTGAGGTGCGGTAAGGGCTGGTACGTGAGCATGTTTCAAAGGATGATTGCTCGCTGCTGATTTGTGAGACACGTGCGCGATTTTGGGTTGAGGGAATGTGCGAATGTGAATTGAACAATTTTCAGTATGTTGCTAAATTAAATGCTGTTTGGAGTGGATGGAGTATTAGGGACGCTCTTTGAGCAGGTTTATTTCAATTAGTGGATTCTAAATGGGTATTTTGGTTCAGTTATTTGGGTATTTTAATTTTGAGAATAGCTGGTGATTCTATAGTATAATTTATTGCAACATTTCTGTTCAATGTTGTTATTATTAGTCTCATAAAAATTTTTTATATTTAAGCCAATTATAAAAATCTCGTACTTATCCTGAATTTATAATGAGAAAAGAGTTATGTTAAGTTATACCATTTTGTTCATTCTAGATAAAATTTAAAAGGGTGAGAAGCTTATGAAAACGTAATCAAAAATACTTTCAGTTCTGCTTGAAAAGTCGAAGGCAAAACTTTTAGCCGAAGTTGGATTACCAAGTTTCTCTACCGAGTAACTACAATAGAAAAATGAAAAAAAGTAAATTGGAAATTCGCTTTCGCATGGAAGAATTATTTTCAAATTTTATTTCCGCAGTACATTTCAAATCCATAAACTTTTGCATTAACTAACCCTTTCAACAAAATCCAACATGATTTTCCTTGCAAATCTCAAACAAAATTCAATCTCACCGAAAAAAAATTAATTTCCACAGCGTTTATAGTCTCCCACCGTAAAAGCGCTTATCTGGAAGCCAGAAGCCATGATAGTTTTCATTTGGCGTCGCGAGCGGAATAGATAATCCTCCTCTCTCTCTCGGCTTGCGACTAGTTGGCATCGGCCTGTGAGTTAACGGCATGTGAAATAATACCCCCGGTAGCGCGCAATGCGAGATTCGTCGGGATTCCGCGCTCATCTCGAGCCATTGTCGCGTAACTAATAGCAATAACTGAAGTTCTGGGCTCGCTTTCATGCCCGATAGCTCGCGCAGCCGCGAAGTCAACGGATTCCTCTCTCTCTCTCTCTCTCTGTCTCTTGCTGGCTCTGCAGGGGACCATTGTTAGCTTGTTTTCAAAGCGAGAAATTGCCATCGCCGAGGCAAGCGAGAGATGATGCCTGAGAGGCAATATTCCTAAGCTTTTCTGGTATTGGATATGAGCTTTCGATCTTTGTGGGATCGTTTTTCTTTGGTTATGGAAAGTGGTTTAAGGGTGCGATTTAATGGAAGTAAGGATTAAGTGGGGCTTTTTATCTAAAGGGGGTGTTTAGGATGATAGCACATTTATGAATGGAGGAACGATTATTCCAAATAATTGATATAGAAAATGTATTTATTCATTTATATTATTACTTTAACAGAATGTATATTGTATTACTAATGCAAATTTTTCTTTGTGTTACAGGTGAGTCAAGGATATGATTACATTACGAAAACGTTATTGCGTAAGTTTATCGTTTAATTAAACCCCAAAATATTCGCCTTTGTTGATCCTTTTTGAAATATCTTTAAGATATATTATATTATAAGTCGTGGTAGTATACGTTTATTCAAAAGCCAAAGAAAAATAAATTTTCAAAAAAAGTTTTTAAAAATTCAACGTTCAAGAACATCATTACTATTTTATGCATCGCTGAAAGAACAATTTAAACTTTCTGCCAGATATCTTTTCAGAGGGTAATAAGCATAATCTATTTTATAATTAAGGATGCAGATTATTAATAATACGCATCGTTGCCTTTTGAAAAGTCTATTCCGTAGAAACTTGAAGTAGTGTACAAGGTGATAGATCAACCATATAATTATTCCAAAGAAATTATTTTCATTTTTTTTTTCTAAATTAAAAGCCCTAAGATAGCTTTAGCTAAAATAGTGTCTATTATCTTAAAAAAGACTATAATGATGATGACGCTAACAAAACTCGTAAATTTTAAGTAACAAGCAATAATTACACAATACTTGCAATTACTTATCTCCTAATTGCTCAAATCAAACAATAACACCACAATTAGCACATACCTCTCAATACAATCGACAGCACTCGCCAACAAACACAGACGCGTACGAAGCGATTCGGCCGAGAGCTCCTATGTGGGGACTTTCGCACGCGCCTACCCGGAAATGGCCAAATATCCGAGCGGATATTGCGTGCATAAATTGAGGCCGCGACGAAAGATACCTGAAGAAGCCCAGTAATTTATCGGCGTTTAAGCCCCGCTAGATTAAACGTCACTGTCAGCCTAATATATGCCGAGTTATTGTATACTCTCCTGGCGGTGCGCGCCTGCATGAATCATACCGCCGCGCAGAATTATGCCTCATCTTTATGAAATTCTTTGCAGGCTTCATTTTTAATTGGCCATAATTACTCCCTTACTTATTTAAACTAGCGAGCGCGCTTTTAAATCGAGCTCTAACGTAGAACGACTTAAACAACCGTACACATAGAAATTCAGAATTCATAAAAAGAATTTACGAGAACGCGCTTTCATGAACTGGCCAATTTTCACGGAAAGCGAGTACGAAACGACCGCGAGTATAATGCATCGAGCACGCAGACGATGATTCTGCGAGGCTCTCGGGGCGAGGCGCGGAAGAAAAAATATCGCCCGGGATGAGCGTCGTCTGGAGCGATAGCCGTGATATTAAATTGTCCTGGCGCTCTGCCAGGCATCTCACTCCAGCGGCGCGCGCAATTAAAGTCCGTTACACTTTCTAGCGCGTCCTCGCTTTTTCTCGGCTCCCGGCGAGTCTCTTGTTTTCTTTTGCCGTGTCCGCCCTTGTGTTCATCCCGTGTCGTTTCTCCTCGTTCTTTTACATTTCGCTTAAAGCGCGCGTCGACAGTTGAAAGCTCGCTTCCGCTCTCTCACTCTCTCTCTCTCTGGGGTGGCGAAAATTCATTGGCCAAAGAGCACCAGCGGTATCCGGCTGTTTTAAACTTATTACTTCGTCGCTTCTTTCACTTGTACGAGCGACTCGCTCCCTTTCGTACTGTTCGCACGCCCGGGCTTTTTATAAGGGAGCGCTTTTTCATTTTGTGGCTGGGTTTTAATTTGATTTCATTTTTCGACGATTAATTTTGGGAAAATTCGCGTTGATTAATAGAAGCGCAAAAAATATTTTTGATGTGTGGTTGCGCAAGTTCTGTTTGGGAGTAAATGTTTGGAAGCTTGAATTTTTGTTTTGATATAATATTGCGTGATAAATAAAATTAGAGAAAAACGTATTATAGTTGGAATTTGCAAATTAAACTCGGTAACTGTATTTAACTATAATTAAACCTTGGTTAATTATACTCGGAACTTTGATGGATTGCATGAATCATGTTTGTGGTCATCACATTCACTAATTATAGGAATACAAAATACAGGATCCTGTTTACTAAGCGTAATCTTCGAATAATACTCTCCTAGGTAATCGAATAACAACTAATACTTTCTATATATTCAATAATGTTTTAATTAATTAAATCATTTTACAACAAATAATAATTGTTTTAAAATATTCTCAATTAATAATGATTTCCTGTATCAAGAATAACCTTCATACATTAATAAGAATCATTTTTAAACTATTATTTTACTCAAATATGCAGCTCTATTTCATCCAAATATTTGAAATTAAAACAGTAAAAAAAAATCCGTCCAGTAAGATGAACTGCATTCCGAATATCTTCGTTACTTCGCGAGAAAAATTGTATGCGGTTATCGGTTTCAAATATTACTTTCAAATTTTTTTAATTTTACATGTTGAATCTCTTATTTTTAGATATCATCGCAAAAAAATTTTATACGTATTTCAATATTTAAAAAATTTTCAATCTGATATCAAAATTATAATTGTTTAAAACAACTGAAACTTATATATACGTTATCTGTTAGTCCTAGTACATAATCATTTTTTCGTTATTGAAAAAATAAATTAACTTCCATATTAGAAACTTCTATTTATTAGTACGTGAAATCTGGTATTCGCAATCAGTGACCTCAATAACGATGCAATATCGATTGGATCCTATGCCGCGTTGAATTTTACATTGACTCTTCATCATATTGAATCCAGAATGTCTAATTCTGAATTATGAACCTTAAATACGTGATCAATACTGTAGACATCTGACTGTTTCCATATTTTATGTAAAATATGTTGATACGTACTACCTGCATAATGAATTTCATGGTTTAGAAATTCTTGTTCTTTTTTCATTTCGATGTTCCAAAATAAAATCTTAAGAATTAAAATAACTGTGATTAGACAATGGATTATTTAAAAGTATTAAAATCTTTTTATAAATGGTCAGATTTAATTGTAGTAATTTTTTATAATCACGTAAATCTTTAGTGCAATGAAAGAGCAACTTAGACGTTTTTGTAGAAAAGCTAAATCCCCTTGTGCAAACAGTAATCAGACATCAGTATGCTTGACTCTCATTTGTCTAATTCCATGCTAATTGCAGATCAGCTGCGGGCCGTGAGCTTCTGCAGAGCAGATTTGCAATTCGTAGCTACCTTTGTACGTACAGTTTGCCGAAGTGCGGAACTTTAACGACAATTAGAACGTCGAATCTTGTGCTAACGTATAAACTGGATTACTTCAACAGCTTCAAGGATCGGCTCTAACCTAGCTCGTTTTAATTATTCGTAACCTCATCTTATAATTTCACACTAGAGTAAAAACTTTCATTGATCCTTTGACCGGTAAATTTTAATTTTCTTTTTCATTTTAAGCGGAATCTTTTGGTTCGGATATAATTTTTATTGAAAGGTCGTTACAAGCCGGAATTGGCTTTTGTCATGTCTTTATGGACCGTTCAATATATGGTGATTTCGTTAGAGCTGGCTACGAGGACAAGCCCGCAGCGCACGAACACTGGTTCACTGGGTCGTCGCGAGTTGCCCAGTTTTATTTGCGTATGAGTCATTTCGATCGCTCGAACGGCCTTTTTCTTTATTTTTTAAACTTTCAAGCCCGCGCGAGTCTGACGATTTTATTGCGGATTTTTATAGTTTCATTTTATTTTACGGGTTGAGTTTTTAGTTTTAGTTACTTGCAAAGAGAATTAAATAGAGGAAAAAGTAACGAAAATTTAAAAATTTCATTTTCTGTCACGGCAGATTTTCTAAAACGTCATTAAATATTTAATCGTTTGACAAAATATCTCAAACTAAAAGGCGCAGAGTCGCAAACACCCCTCGACTTATCTTCACAATCAGAAAACTAAAAACCCAAACCTAAAACCATCCTTTTAATCACTCTCAAATGAAACGAAAAAAGCCATGCGCAGTATAAATCGCAAAACGGGTAAAGAGAGTATTAAGCTCGCTATAAAAAGAGCAGCGAGGCTTGCTCGAATTCAAAATCCATTTCCTAATAGCTCGGAGCCGGGGCAGCAGCTCGCTCTCCAGCCCCCGTCTTTTTCCGTCCGTTCTCCATCGCTCTTGCACCTTTTCGAGTCTTCGGCTCTCGCTGCTGCATATATGTATGCGGAGACGGAGAGCGAAACGTCCATGTCCGTGGGTGGATACATCTGTCTCGGCCGCGTGACCCGCTTTGACCTCCGGCGTCCGCTGCATACGTAATGCACCAAAACGCATTCGTCTTCGGCGCTGGCGCTGCTGCAGCTAGCTCCTGGGGGAATCGCAGCCCGCTACGCCGGGGATATAAGTCCGGCTTAGACGGTGTAAGACGAGGCGATCGGGGAACGGACGGCTGAGAAAGGAGGTATGAAAGATTGAGCGAGCTGCGCGCACGGGATGGTTTTTAAAATTCGCCGAGAAATGCTTTTCGAGTCGAGTAATATTGTTACGTGGAATGGTTAGATGTTGATTTATAGGAAAATGAACGAAGTCAATTTGGTATGAGTTTGTATTACCCTTTAGCATTTCTTTATGAAAAGAAATGTGAACAAAATCTGATTTGTAGACTTTCGAGATTGATTTTAAAAAAAGTTGAAGAAAAATATACTTAAATTTAAGGGCCAATTATAAAACAGGTCATAACGACCTTTAACAAATCTAAAAAGATATACTTTTATAAGTAACAAAGAACATAGTAAAAATATTAAAATGTTTTTTTTTTCGGTAAAAAAATCAACGAATCATATTTTGAAAAGTCATTTATTGATTTGTGCATTTATCTATAGAACATTGAATATTAAAAATGAATCTTTTAGATCTTAATTTAATTTTGAATTTACCAAAAGGTTTAAATTATTCATTTGTTTCAATCTAAATTCACCTGTTTTTTAAATCTCACATTGATTTTAGTGTGGTGATTAAAGCAATCTCCAAATTTTGATCATTATCAATATAATCGCAATCATGAAAGGACCTTAAGAATACTTATATAGTACTTTTATAAATATTTCTAAAATAATGTATAAATCAAATTACATTAACCAGTTTGCGTGTGGGTACAACAACAACAAAAGCACAAGCAAGTCAAAATGTGTCTGCATAGGTAAAGCAGAAACCAAAGAATAAAAATGGGATAGGCTAAGACGAGAAAGGTAGTCGGCGAAGGAGAAGACGAAGGAGAGAACCGAGGAAGGAAGAAGCTTCGGAGCCTCCCGAAAGCGTGCACTAGGATGCTCAATGGGGAAAGTTTATGTCGCAGATAAATTCCCACGTGGCTTTAGCTCAACGTCTGCCCGCGAAGTTACCAAAAACGAAGGAGATTCCTACGAACAAGAAGTAGAAGAAGAAGAGAAGAAGAAGGTTTAGGAAAACGATTCCGAAAGCCACGGAATAGCTCCAGCAGCCTATACCGATAGATATCTCCGGCGTCGAATTTGTAATGCGCTAATCTCCCTTTCATCATCCAAATGTAAATTACGCAAAAAGAATTTGCGGATGGCCGCGGGCCAAGCGTCTCGCGTCGGTTATAGAGATTGCTCCTCGTCTCTCTTCTCTCTTCACTCGAGAATTCAATTTCGCGCTGATATCGTGAGGATTTTGGCCTCGCGCATATTGGTCTTGTCGACACGTTCGGGCATATCCGGCGTGCTCTTTTTATTATGATTTAATAAATCTTCCAGACCCGGGGGTACCCGGCAGCTCTCTGCCATCTGGATGCACTTATTGCCTACTTAGCTTTCAGCGACGCTGAAATTAAATTTCAAGCGATGTTCCGAAGCGCAGTCGAGATTAATTCCATTCTCATGCGCATTTGAAAGAATAGCTTTTTAAGAAGTAATCTACTTTCATGTGCTATCTTACAGAGTTTTGCAGAGAAATTCGTAGGATTATGTCAGAATTGTAATATCTAGATATATATTTATTATGACTTTAAAGGATTATTAATCATAAAAGGTATTCGATTTATTCAAATGTATCCGTTAACGCTTTGACGCTCGCTAACAATGCCTTACGCAAAAATCCACGTTACAGAATCAACAAACACACTTGCAGAGAACATCCAAGATAAAAATTTTCGCAAGTCACTCCCATCTTATCCAAGCGCGTAATCCAGCATTGCAAAAAGCTGGATACACGTAAACGGCGGCAGCTCCTCCACAAGCGAGAGAAATTTTCCAATTCTATATACCTACACGCGCAATTTTATTCCACGAGCTGGCTGCTCGCAACATCCGTCGCTCGAGAAAATTTATTCAGCGGCGCGCATTTTCGCGCGGGGAAAATGCATATATAAGAGAGTGCGGTCCCTCTTTCTCGCGTGCGCGCGTATCAGTGTGGAACTATGTACTGCGTAATCGGCTTTTCCACGGGGATCGGCCCAGACTCTCCGTCGACGTTCTATATCAATCGATGCATCCCCTTTTGCGTGCATCTTTTCCTAGCCGCTTCTTCTTCTTCTTCGTGCTGTACTTTGAGGCAATATATAGTGAGTTCCAGGATTTTTTTTCTCTCTTTTCTTCTTGCTTTGCGAGAGCGTTGTTTAGGTTAGGTGCATCGCACAAATCGAGCTTCGCCGGCGAAGCGAATCTTGCGGTGATGAGATTTACGTATCTCTTAGCCTGAGTGTAAAAATGTGAAAAGAAACGTGAATTTACAGAGGAGTTGTTGAAATACTTATTTAATAGAATCGTAGATGTCGATTACGGTTTTATCATTGGACCGGTTAATCACATTTCATTTTAAGCTCTACTTGCTATCAAGGGCGCTACCGCGCCCTTTAATACATGTCAAAAAACGACACAACTTCGGCTTTATGTTCGCTCTCTGACATATTCTTAAGTGATTCACTGATAAGTAAATAAAAAAAAGGATTCGAGCAATAAAGAAATATCAGGGTTAAAAGACTGCAAAAATCAATAGATCAAAATTTTTAAAGTGTATATATTGTGCCCTAAAGGAAAAATTCGAAAAAGAGAGCTGACAAAAGAGCACTTTATAAATATTTAGCCGTAATCGCACTTTTCACGACGGAGCGCGCCGTCTTTGTGGGCAAAAATCTTGAATGCAGCAGGCTGAAAAGTTCATGCGCGAAAGCAATATAGCTCGGCTCCTGTTTTTCTTTTCGGCCGGCCGACCGAAACTTTCTTGTCTCGTAGTTATACTACGTGTCTATAAGCATCGAAAATTTCGTGGAAAAATTCTCGCCTCGGTTTAACCTCGATTTTCCTTCAAAGGCTTCTTCTTCCTTGCTCGCAATATATGCATATGAAACAGTGTTCGAAACTTTGAGATGAACAATAAAAAAAAAAGGTTGATTCAATCCCCCGAAGTTTTTAATGCCTGGCTAAATTGCTGATTTCGCCTTGTAAAGAAGTAATTTAACTTCGAGCAGTGACAAATTTAGAAGAAAATGTTGTTTACTTCGTCAAATTTCCAAGAATAAAGGTAAAAAGAATTCTTAATTGTTTTCGAATTTGAAGTTTACAAAGTTAATCAAAAATTTGAAAAAAAAATCATCTTTCCATAAAAAAAAACTCTGTACAAACTTGAATTAATAATTATTTACATCTTTGCACATCGAAACGGTATCTCCCTCTGGCAGTTATACGAAGAACGATAAAGATTCCTGGATAAGCGCTGGAAAAGCAGAGACGGAGCAAAAAAAGGGGGTGATATCAAGTGGAAGAAAAGGACATAAAGCGCGAGTGTTAAGAATGGTAAAAAATTGGCGCGTGGCGGAGATGTCGTGGAAGAAAAAGAAGCAGAAATCTCGCGCTGGTCGCGCGTGCATGCGAGAACTACCACTTTTCATCCCCTCTTCCTTCTCCCTCCCCGGCTCCTCGTAAATCATACTTGATAATGGCGTATTCCTGTATAAAATAGACGCGCGAAAAACGGCTCTCTCGATATTTTCTACCGCTACTTTCCACTCTATCATGTATTTTTGCCCGCGCTTCGTCTTTACACTTCTTTTTTTGCTTTCAATTTGCTCGGCTAATGCCGGAAGGATACTTTGCAATTGCCGATTAATCTTCGAAGATTGTTGCTTATGATATCCATTTGTCACGGCTAATATTCACGTCTTCAGAATTGTGCATTCTTTTTTGATTATGTCAAATGATGAATTTGATCTATGAATAAAAAACTGATTTCTTTGAAATCTGAGAAATTTAAAATTAACGTGTAAGGAATAAAATCTTTTCTTCTTCCGTTCTGCTCGATTAAGTTACTTGAAGATTAATCACCTTCTCATAATAAAAAAAAAGCAGTTCTATAATTAACAAAACTGATTACACTTCTCCTTAACTTCATTACGCGCATTAAAGATATTAATTTCCTGCCTCCTTCATCCACTTAGTAAAGCGCAGCCACGTTTTTCTCCCCTTTTTTTCTCACCGCGACGTGATAAGCGACAGGGCAATTTGTGAAATTAGAATAGCTTGGAGGGAAAGCGCCGGAAAAGCACGTCCGATTAGTCGAGGCTGCGAATGACGAGCTTGTTATTTTTTTCGACGCCTCATCTGAGCGCTCTCTTAACTAACCGAACGCGTGTTACGAATCACCACGGAAATGGCTTCCCGTGCTGGTGTACAAAAGAGAAAAAGCCGAGCGATTCGTCATCGTAAAGCGTCCTGGAATGTCGTCGATCAAGCGATTTTCCAGCTCTTATAGTCGTGGATACTTTTTTGCTGCCAATTATGGTCTTTCAAGGCTTGGATCAATTGAGAAGCATCATTTATAATTGTTGTTTGATAACGTATATTAAACAGGAATTAAACTTTTTGCTATTGACACAAACAGAAAACGGTACTCTTTATGCGTAGGACGTGCAATAAATGTAAAAGATTATAGAACTTGTGAAAGAAAATGTTTCTCGGTTTCAATAAGTTGGGAAAAAGCATCACTTTGAGCATAAAGTATATTCAAAGAAAGGTTTTATAAAGTATAATATGATCCTCAAAGTAGAAACGGATGAAAAGGATTTTGTTCGAAACTTAAAAGATTATAATGAGCGAGTACATGCAAGTTTCGTGCTTGAAGCCTTTTCTACGAATTGTAGGACTTGTATTTCCTCGGTTTATCTGAGTTCTAATTAAATCAAGATGTTAATGACAGTGTCTCTTGTTCGAAGGAAGCAAGGGATCTTGTTTCTTTGCTGTTCTTTTTTCGTCTGAAGTATTTCAAGCTTTTCTTTACGCAAAGTGATCTTAATTGAAATAAATTTTCTAGACATTTTTATAATTTATTAATTTATTGCAAGACACTGTTTAATAATGTCATCTAGTTTGATTTAAATTTTTATATTTTTTAATTCTCACACTTAATAGTTAATCTTGAGTGCATACAGCAAATATTAACTTACACATTTTTATTAACTGAATAGGTATATCATATGAAAATACACACACTCTACCAAAAATTTTAGTTAAAAATCACCACTTTTCTCTTAACAAGTCGCTACTTTAACCCTTTGACAAATTCTTAACGCCACATTAACTCGTAACACAGTTTCCAACTAAGCTCTCATATATTATCACGTACTCGACAACATGAAAAAAAAAGACACGCACGCGAAAACGTAAGTACCACTCTTAAGTAAAGAGCAATGCAGTCAAATAATCTTCAATTAGCCGTGTCGCACGCTGCAGTACCTGCATTATACCTTTCGCTCCCTTAGTAGTATTATACTAGTCATCCACCCGCATCGTCGCCCGCTAATAAGGGCGCATCTCGGGCTTTAAGCGGCTTACTGCTCACCTGCGCAAGGAGGCTTTGAGGTTCCTTCTCTTTATACGGCTCTTTTATTCCGTGATGCGACTTTCTTATGCCCTCTTATATTTTACGCCGAGTTTTCATGCTCTACGCCCCGCGTTTTATACTACAGGATGCGGCTTTTCAAATGGCTCTCTGGATTTTTGGTGCTTTTAAATTAGGCGATATATTTTTTTTGCCGTGGGGAAAGTCAGTGCCTGGAATCACAAGAAATTTGAAAGAAGTTTCGTACAAATTTAAATACTTGTTTAGAATGAAAGTTTAATATGTTTTAAAAAGTTTAATTTACTATTTGCATCTCTGTATAGTTATGATGTTCATGTCTTTCAATGATCTAAGTCAAGCAATTATACTTAATATTTAATCTTACCAACAATAATCTTAATAATTTTAATTTATAAAAATCATCTTTAACTTAATTCGCATTCCACTATAAGCTTATTACATCTAATTATATTGTTCCGCCAGCTAACACAGTTTCGTCAATGTCGTCCGACTTTCCTATTCCAGCATTTTTGGATTTGTAGGCCAGTATAGAACTAGTCGAGCTCGCTAATTAATAACAATCCAAGCCGTTCTTCCGGTTTTTGAAAAACTTTTTCTTTCTCATGCAACACAAAATTACAAGTGCTCTTACATCCCTGGCCTATTCTCACGGCATTAAGTTTTCGCCATATGCACGTGCACCGCGAATGGTGATGCGTTCGAAAGATTTTCTGCGTATACCTGTGATTCTTTTTTAAAGCCGCAATCGCGTCTGTCTTGAATGCGATACATTATCTCGCAGTGAGTAAAAAATACGTCTAGTGCACTTTCAACTTTGGCGATATGTATTTTTAAAAAGTTTTTAACAGATAGAAAGATGATAATTAAAAACTTTAATAAAGAATCTCCTTTATCAATGTGTACTTCTAAAGTTATATTTTATTAGAATTAAATGAAAATTGGTTATGAAATAATGTCGCAGTAAATACAGAAGAAATATAATTCAGTTAGATTTTCAGTTCTTTCATAAAAAATTTATAAATGTAATTCAAAGGACAATCAGATACAACTTATGAAGAATTTCAATAAATAAATATTTGTTTTGTGTATTTGAGTGAAATATTGGTTAATTAATGTTTATATGCTGTTATTTTATGCATTACTTTATTTTTCAATTTTTTGAAATAATTACTTTAAAAGCAAATCAAACAAATGAATTACAGATTTGATGAACACTAATAATTTTAATAAGCTTTTAAACGCCCTATTAACTCTTTAACTTTTAATTTAACAAAGGAAAACCATTAACAACTACAATAAATAATATAAATCATATGAATATGAGCATACCAATAAAAAATTCACTCATAAATCGCGATCGGATCAGATCTCTACAGTTTATTCTTTGTACCAAGATCAACAAATAAATCAGTGTAACATAATCACAAAGGAAATAATTACAATCTTCAAACATACTAATCCTACACTGGAAGTCCATGGAGATTACAAAGCATTGCTAATATTAGACACACTAATATTATATGTTAGAACGTACATACGTGCAAGTGGTATATGCGATATGCATTACGAACAATCACACAGGCGGTTATCAAATTATAATTTAAAAAAAAATGGATGAGTTACCTACGGAATTACGCAACCTAATCGAGAAGATAGCTGTACAAATTATTAATACAAACATAAACAACAACAAATGAAACACTGATTACATCAAATTTAAAAAGCAAACGTATGAAATTTCTGACAAGGACAAATAAAATATATAATAGAAACAACTGCCTTTAGTTTCTTAAGTTAATAATTAATTATTTACTTTTTTGTAAATATATCCAGACTAGCATACAGGATCTGCGTATCCTCTGCTGGAATACGTTACTTCTTCGCACATTTTCTCTGATTAATAAATAAATAAATAAATAAATAAATAATAAATATTGTGACAGTTTGTTTTAAAAGAGCTTTATATTCGTATATCTGTCATGGACATTTCAGCAAATTCTTTAGAATAAAAGTAAAATTCTGACAAAGTGTTTAACATTATTATGTCTTTAGCTGGAATTTCTGAAACTTTTAGATAGATATACTGAAAGTCTTTTGAAAGAGCACATTAATGATGGTAGAGTAGCATTTTTATTATCGAGTTATACATTACAACCTAATAAAGTTAAAAATATAGTGGATCAGTTTTTCAAATCGGGCTTACGGAACATTGAACACTTTATTTCAAGTTACAACCAAGAAAGCGAGTTTTCTGATGGTTACAAAGATTTAAAAATATTTCAGAATATTTAAAAACCTGTAAGCTACTCATGATTCTTTCTGATGGTCCCCTTATCTAATAAAATATTCAACGCGGAAAAAAGGAGCAGCAATGAAATCGTTTTCATTCCACATAACTCTGCCATATCGACGTCTCCGTAATTCTCCACATTCTCACAAAGTCCCGAAACGCTTTATCCAACTGCATATCATTAAATCCTCTTTTTTACCAAAGCCAAAGTGATGAATACTCTCCAGCCCCTTAAATAACCCCTCGCCTAGACACAAAGCTCGTCTCTCTCAAAGTTCAAAGCTTCGCGACTGATCCGCGTACATATCCATACACTCTCTCACACACATATATATGCATTGCCCCTTTGTGCTTGTCCCAGCGCAACCCACACGACGAATTCCCGCGTGTGTCTCTTTTCCGGCTTTGGCCGAAGCAGAAGAAGCAGAAAATAAAGGAGGGAGAGAGAAACAGACTCTCTCTCTCTCGCTCGCGCCCAGGTCATTCACAAAACCTGCTCTCCACATTTTTCAGGTCCCTGCCCCTTTCCGAGAAAAGTATCTGTCTTTCTCTCTCGGAGCTTATATAGGTAGACGCGCGCGACACACACACTCGTCATGAGATGTTTTTCTTTGTGTCGAGCCAGCGACCAAGACTGGGGAATCGAAGGTATATAGCGTGGCGGAGATGGCTTGCGGTGTTCGAGTGTGTCTCGAAGAAGGCGCGTCTGCGGTTCTTTCGATGATTTTCGTCGTTTGTTTCATGACTTTGGAAGCAGGGATAATGGCTCGAATGGCACGTATATACGGACTGTTGGTGTTTCTCTTTTCTTTTGTGGGGTCGTTGTCGTAGGCTTGGATGTGGAAGGCGTTTCCGTAAATAAAATTATCGGGAAAACTTTAAACAATAAATATTGGTTAGGCGCTAATGCAGGCACGTTCGGGGCTATAAAAAGAATGCTGGAATTTTACTTGGTGTTGATAGTTTTTCCGCGGATATTTTTGTTTTGTTATGAAAGAGGTTTTAAAAATGTATGAATCCAAATATAGAAAACGGATAATGGTAATTAGTGCCCCATATTTTCAGACCTTTAAATAAGTTCGAGTTAAATTATTCTGTAGTAACGCGCTATTATGAATGAATTATTAAACGCTCTTTTAAAAAACGTTTAATGAATTTGCGAATTTTTAGAACGCCACATTTACAACCCAGGACCTAACTATAAAAAATAACTTGACAGATAGTGCACTAAAACTTTCTCGGGTGTCAATTCCACCTTTACAGCCAAGAGCCCGAGAGTTCAACTACCTGTTAGAAATTCCCTAAACCGAGGTAGTAAAACCAACGAAATCCCAGCTCTTACGGCCTCGTAAAAATTAGTGTCTCTTTAAATTCCACGAGCTCTCCATCAGCCCGCGCCTCCAAAATCGACGAAATCGAAAAGAAAGGCGAAAGCTGCAGGCGCCACCTCAACAGCGAAATTTATACGCCTCCACCCCCGCACTGCAGCCGGTGCATTTTCTCCTACCGCCCGACCTTTGTTTTTACAGTGGCCGAGGGGCACCGAGACGACAATACACAGTCCCTCCGCGGAGGCTCGTTCGCGTATTTACCTGCTCCGTCTCCCTCAGCTGTGCCTGAGAGAGAGAGAGCCTAGGAGTGAGAAGGATCGAGGATCACACGGAGGTGGAGGGGAAGGGGAGAAGAAGCAAGCCAGTAAACTGGCGAGGCGCAGGGGCGTAGATCAAAGTTTGGCTGTATGTATGTGGCTAGGAACAAGTTGGACATAGCGCACCTGTGTTGGAAGGAGCAGTGTATTAGAGTTAGGGGGAGGAAGTTTGGTTGGTTGCATCGAAATTTGATCTTGGCATTTAATTGTGTTGTGGGATGTTAATGTTTGTGATTTCGGTGGCGGATGGTCTGATAGTGATATGCTGAGCATTTGGAATTGTTTTAGATAATGGAGCGAGCTAACAAGTTTGTTAGTCACCTGTATTAAAGTAAGTTATCAATTGCACGAATTGAATTAATTAATGGTAAATCGTTTGTTATAAAAAGTCAAAAGAAATAACGTGCAAACTTTGCATCTCATCATTAAAACTGTACAAACTGAATTTACCGCAATTACGCAAAAGCGTTCACCAAATTCGTTAAAACAAAGACGTTACAAACACCACTCGCGACTCTCAAACTCAAACGAACGAGCAGCGAACCGCCTAATAGACACGTCCCTGAAGGGATGCACTCTCACAAAGGAGCCGTATCCCCGCCGGCCGATAAAGACAAAAACCAAGCGAGATCGGCCCTTCTATATACCTGCGTGACGCTCTCGCATTCACCTGTTCGCCGAGAGACGGTTTTTCGGGCGTCGCGCGCGCGCCGACCTCTCTTCCTCTCTTTTTTAGACACGAAGCGAATATAGCCGGCGCAATATAATGACCGAAAAGGAGAGCACACACACACAGCTCGTCCACAAAAGCGAGCGCGCGTACCGGCCGTTTATTCAAATGTAATTGCGCCCGGAAAGGAAAACGGGTTTCTGCCGCGCGAGCGAGAGCCTCGAGTAGTGCTACCAAATATGACGTTCCTGGATTTTCGGAGGATGGAAATTGGATCGTTTCGGGCTGGGGAGATTTTTTTCTCGAGGCTCGCTTAATTGTGGACGATTAGAGGATGGTATTCTGGCTCTTTACTGTTATTTGCTGTATAGTGGCGGTCCAGCGGGGATGCGTGATTTCGTTTTGGGGAGAGAGGCGATTTGGCGAGGCGGTTGCAGACGGTTTGATTCCGTAATTAATGGGGTAGCTCCGCCAAGGTGGGCGAAACTCTGCGGTCTATTTTGAATGTCTAATGCAACGATTTTTGTGGAGGCTGGAAGCAATGGAACTCAAATTATTGTTTCTACTGAACCTGATCGAAGAAGAATTCAACAGCTACGGCCTCATCCCCGTATACACCGCCATGCCCAACTTTCAATTCACCTTAAATTTCCCAAAATCCCTAACGATAATTTAAAAAAAAATCCTCTTAACCAGCCTTAATCACATCCTCACAAAAGCGCCGACCGATTAATATTCCACGCACCTCGGCGCCGAAATTACAGCCACTCGTCATCCACCCCCACCTGGAAAAAAAAGAAAGAGCCCAGCGCACCGAAACGAACGGAAAAGGCGGGGGAGGCGTCCAGCTGCACAACCCGTCCGTGAAAGAAAAAAAAATATGAGAGGCGAGCCCCCGTAGGATTTCCCGTGCGGCGCATTCCTAGAGCCAAGCCTGGGCGCTCGCTACGCTACGTGAGCGCTCGCATCAGAGGGACAGAGAGTGGGGGCCCAGGCCGGCGTGGTTTCTCTCTCTCTCTCCGGCGAGGAGAGAGCAGTCGGTGCGGAAACACGCGTCTGGCCGGATGCGCGCGGGCTCGCGAGGCAGGCTTCTTCGTGTGCGTTATTTTTTTTTATTTCGGAGAGTGCAACGCGGGTTCCTTTAGCGAGGAGAGTGTACTTACGTAAAGTGTGTGGAGAGATGTGTGTTTGGTGAAAATTGAGGGAGAGAGTGAGGATGGTGGGTGGAAAAGTTGGCTGCTTTTGGTGCAAGGTGGCTTTTTGAAGTGGTTTGGAACTGGCTGGCTGGAGGTGAGGTTTGACTTGGAGGGCGGGATGTGCGAAGGGGATCGCAGTGGAGCTTATTAGTGCAGGATAAGAGGGAAGTTGGCAGACGGAGCGAGAGATGGTCAGCTTTAAGACTAATAATGTGGCAAGGTATTTTTGCATTTTGATTCGTTATTATCGGATTGTTTTATAGTGGAATGCTTAAAATATTTCGTGAATACTTGATAAGAGAAATATCGGGCGCTGTTATCGAATTAAAGAAATGAAATATTATCAAGCTTTCAAAAAATTGCAGAATTAACAAGACGTTTCATCATAATGCAATAAGTGATAATGAGTTTGATTAATTAACTTGATCGTTTCCCAACCCAGTTTTGGAAAGTTTAATTGAATCAATTAAATTTTTATTGATACTACCAATTTTTTTAAGCGTATAAAAATCGATATGCGCATACCGTAATAACACGAGCGGCATTATTTAAACGATTATGGTAATCAAATTGATTTTAATTACATTGAAACATCTTTTCAAAAATAATGCACGTAAATATTTTAATATCCCGAAATTCCCTTAGATTTTCATTATATAAATAGACAACTAGTTTTACCAAAACGTTACGCACTACAGTTCCGACCACATATCCAACACCCAAAGGAATGACATAAAGCAAACAAAACTCCGCTTCCTAATCAAACTATTAACGAAAAAAATCACCGACTACAGCAGTCTCTCTCTCTCAGCAAGCGCTTCATTATCAGGCATCCTCTTGCAGCATAATCATGACCTTCCCGAACGTTCCGCTGCGAAAAGCACAGCGAGACCTCGAAATTAACTTTACATAAGCCCCCCCTCTCGCTCGGTACACCTATAAATTACCGGCAAAAAAAACTCCCAAAACCCCTCGTTTCCTTTTTCTCTTCCTCTGTGTGTATATTCGCGCGCGGGCTGCGCTCCGCAGAGAGAAAGCAGAAGCGCTGCGCGAACACGTGTCCGACAATCGCGCGTATGCATCTCGTCGACGAGTGTGCGTTGACTCTCGTCCGGTGTGCCCCCCCTCCTCTGGGCAGCCGGCTAATGCCCTCTCGCTGCACGCCGAGTGCGATCGAGGGCCGCGCGCGAGCCAGCATCATGCCAAGGAAAGCCTTCGCTCTTTCGTCAGCTTGCGAACTCATCTTTTGTTCGTCGTTAAGGTGCACACGTGTGGCTCCGCGGGCTCTGGCTTTCCTTTTACGAGGCGATGGGTGACGCGGACGGTTTTGGATTTTGGTTGGTAGAGAGTTTCGGGATTTTTTTTTGAGGCAGGAGGATGGCGGTAGGGAGCGGATATGGGCAGGAAAGGGAAGAGGGTAATTGTAAATGCGGAGGTTTGGGGAGCGATAATGACGAAAGTTGGGGAATTATAATTAGAGAGAGTGAGAGAGGAAGGGAGCTTAGTTGAGAGTGAAGTTAGGCGGCGAGGCGCGAGCTTTGTTGCACGCTCTTGCAGCAAAAATGCCTTGAGCAGTTTTGGAGCGTTTTGCGACTTTTTTTTATAAAGAAACAATGGTTTGGAGTCTTTTTACAATACCTGTTATAATTTTCTACGCTATATGACTTTTTCGTTAAATGATATGTACACTTGTATGATTTCTAATGTAGCATTTAAACTACATACGATAGAGAATTATTCAAGATGAAATATTGGCATTTTAATCTACATATAATATGGTTGATCAATAATGTAATTTTAAAAATAAATCGAAAGAATATTTAACTTGATATTGTCATCTATCGTTTAATCTATACTTTTACGGTATTTTTTAATTTTTCACATAAATCCCGTAAAACGAGCTTTTTTCCTTTAAACTTTACTATTTTTTAACACCGCATCATTAATCTGAAAAAATGGTCACTTTAACTCTTGTTACGGTCACATTTTGCCTGTATTACGACAGGAGTATAATGCGGCACATCTGAGGCTGTTGAAACAATGGATATCCGTTGTTTGCGCAAATAAAAGGAGGCAATTAATGCTTTGCGCGATGCTTAAAATATTTTTAAAACAGGCACATCAAGCTTTTCAATGTTGTTCTGCAGATTGCGTCCTGTTTAAATTCCAATATTGCGTGTAAAATGTAAAGTGCTTGTTGATTTTAGATAAGTCGTTTAAATTTGAAACCATATAATTTCAATCTTAATGAGTTTATGTAAAAATACTTTTCATCTTTTTAAATTCAAATTTAGTGATTTATATTTGTTTGAACTATAAATTTATAAAAAGCCATACAATTTTTTACTTTCTATGATAAACAAAATCGGTTCTACCGTCTATTATTAATTGATCAACAAATCATTATCCGTTTAAATTAGTTTTCAAAAATTTGCAACACCTAACCTCTGAAACCTTAACGCATATGTAAACACACTAATTTTCAAGTAGTACACTAAAACACCCTAAAAGCTCACTCTCTCCTTTCTAATTCTCTCCTTTCCCTCTCTCTTCCTCACCGCCAAGAAAAATACGCGAGCACACGAAAGCTCGTACTTAAAATTAAATAAGCGCTCTCGGCGTAAACTGCGCGCATGTATATAAGGACGTCGGCTCGTAAAAGTGCGCTTACGTGCTGCGCTCGGAGCGCCGGCCCGAGCTAGCTCCGTCCGCAATTTCTTCTCGACACACTCGTCTTCGTCTTCGCGCGCTCATTTATCACTTTATTTTTCTCTTTTTTTCGCGGCCACGCAGTTTCGTCGAGGCGCGCGCGCGCTCGCCACACTCTACACACGAGCCTCAGTTCCGCTAGACCCTTGAAGGTATATATCGGAAGTTTTTACGCCTCCCCCCGCCGTTACGCTCCGAGATTTATGGCAATTAACGGAGAAATAATTATCGAGCGGCCGGCGCTTCTTGATAAATTTTCAGGATGATGTTTATGGAAAGCATCGGCTGTATATTTTCGATTTTAATTATACCTAGGTAATTTTTAGTTTAATGAGCTGCTAATCGAGTTTGTTTTTATGCTGAATAATAAATATGGTATTTACGGTTAGTCAGTATAAGTTTGCGCATTTAAATGGAATTTAATTTAGTTTAAAATTAAAATTATTTCAAGTATTTTTTTTACTCGAGAAGTAATGATATCATTAATTTTTTCACTTTTATTACTCTCTTCCAAGTAGTTAAAAAATGTGGATAAAAAGCAGTTATATATTTCATTAATTATTGATATTTTGCATATTACTGCGGTTTCACGATTTTCTCTAATAAAATGCTTTTATTTATAATAGATCCTCAACTCTATCGAAGTGTCATACGAAATAACTTTCACAAATATACATTCTACAATAATCCGTATTTCCAACTTGATATCCAGCCAATCCATCCCAATCAATAATTACCCATTTAATATAATCCACACCCACACTTCAAAATAATAACGACTAAACCCCCGTCTCGACCCAGAAATCCAACAACTCCGAAAACCCGCTCACCTGCAGACTTCAACCTCCCACTAAAAACCCAGCCACCATCCGAAGCATCGCGTCAGCGCCTCTTTCCCTCAAAAACCCCCACCCCTCAAACTCGCCAATTGAAATCTCCGCTCACGTACGCGCACACTCAGCCATATCCGCGCGCTCTCATCCATCATTTGTCTTTCACTCCTCTCCTCGTCTTTTCGCGCAACAGCCAGCTTTTATCGAGAGGCCCCTTATCTCCCTCCTCCCCCCCCCCTCCTCCACACACAAAGCCGTCTCTCCGTCGTCGTCGTCAGCCCTCGCTGCTGCTTTTTCGCCCAAATAATTATACAGCCGCGCGCATCGATGGAAGCAGACAGCGAGCTGTGCTCAAGGTCGTGGGACCGGAAGCGCCTGTGCAGCCGAGCGCGTCCGATTCTGATATAGAGCTTGTCGTTGAAAATCCAGGCATACGCTTTGTGTAATATGTAAAATAACGCAAGGCTCGCTGTGTGTATAGATATGCGCCTGCTGTGTGTTTTTTTCACTATCATCGAGCGTGAGTCACTGTACACTCTTTTTTTCGCTGTCGAAGCGCCTTTCTCCGGGTTTTCCGGTGCATTGTCGGCGGTCCTCAGGGCATAACTAAATAACGACGCTCGCGTAGTCGGCGTCGCACTTGGAAGCCTGCCCGGCTGTTTCTCGGAAAAGATAGGGTGTGCGCGAGTGTACGTGGCGTTAGCAAAGCGCTTTGTCTTTGTCCCGGCTGGATCTCGCGCGAAGGTTGTGTTTAGTAGTGTTTTGCGTATAGGAGAGAGCGACCGCTAGGTTATCGCGACGGAGCTTTTCTTTCAAAGCGACAATGACGGCGATTCGCGAGGGACGAGGGTTTAATGAAGTCGTTACGGTCGTTCGTATAGTTAAGATAAGAGACGCGCGAATTATCACGCTTTTCATTGAGGCTAAGGAATTTTTGAGGAGAGGAGAATGCGCTGTAATGTTTGCGAGGCTTGTGATTGCTGCGTCGCTTTGACTGTTACCATTCACATTTATTGCTCTTACGGATCGCTCTGCTAATTAGTAAAGTGTAAGCGGCGTTACGTCGATTATTCAAACTGAAGCAATACAAAGTTTACGGTTACTATTTTTATGCTAAGCGTCTCCCAATAACCGCGGCTCTTAAAAAAAGCTTCCATTACCAACTCACCCTATAAACCCAGCTCCAAAACATTGCACTTGCCTCCCTTACCCACATCCTCATACATACGAAATCGCAAAATTTCCACACACGCCCGTAACCCTCATAAACAAAACACCCCCGCCCCTCGTTACGCAACCTTTTCTCGCAGGCGCGTAGTACAAGCTCGCACCCGGTCCTTCGCTCATAAACTTACTCGCTAAACGACATTCGCGCGTTTCCCGGGCTG
The DNA here is from genome assembly GCA_900480035.1 of Eupelmus urozonus. Classification (NCBI taxonomy): domain Eukaryota; kingdom Metazoa; phylum Arthropoda; class Insecta; order Hymenoptera; family Eupelmidae; genus Eupelmus; species Eupelmus urozonus. Next base: position 33,834 of record UELX01000386.1, on the reverse strand, counting down.
CGCATATACGCGCGTCAGGCGCTAAAATTTACAGCAAAAGAGCGACAGTTGCGCGTCGCACCGGGAACGTCAGCTCGCTCTCTCTCTCATTGGACTCATCTCATCCCGGGCGAGCAGCGCGAGTGAGTCAAAGTCGGCGAAGAAGTATTCCATTTCGCGGAGTGCACATTCCATTTCCCGTCACGTAGTTCGACTCGCGTATGAGCGACTGAAAACTTGCGGGACGCCGGCAGCTGCAGCCACTACGGGCCTTCCTTTCCTGCAGATGTATGAGTGGAAATTTTTGTGAGTGTGTGTGTTTGTGAAGGCCAGCGCAAATATATACATACATATAGGTAAGAGAGAACGCGTGGGTGGCGTGGAAGTAGCGCCGGCGGCGGCTGCCCCGGTATCAGCTGCGCGCAATTTTCATTTTCCACGCGATCCTCGACACTTCGATATCGGAACTCGAGCGGCCGACCGAGAGAGCGTCTATATACACAAAAGAGCAGCACGCGCGCTCAGCGGCCGCTCGAGTTCATCGCACCGAGGAAATGCCGTAATCGCGCGCCGCTTGCGCGCTTTTTTTGCATATTTTTTCCCTTTCTCTCACACAGCTGCGCTCTCCCACTTCTGTTAGGTGGGGGGAGGTGCTCTTATATCTTTCGCGTGAGTATACTTGGCGACTCATTTTATTGTAGGAAAAAGGCCGGGTTTATTATTAGTTAGATGCGGAGAGGGATGGAAATGAGAAATGGATATGTGGATTTTTGCGGCGCGCGACTGTTTCCCCCTCGGCTTCGTGTGCATCCGGTGTGATAGCGCTTGGCTGTTTTTATTTTTCGAGGTGGGATCGGTGGAACGGTTTTGCGCTCGGTTTGACGCGAACGATAGCGATAGGATGCGTTTTGAAGTCGATGTAGGTATTGAGGGATGGATTGAATGGTGGAAAAAAATGAAATTCGTTTGAGGCTTTTTGTTTATAATGAAAGAGTTTGAATGGAAAAATATTTTTGAAGTCGGTCTAGCTTTTTGCGGGTCTAGATTCAGGTCATATTGTGAAGATAGACTATGGAATAGAATTGAGGTATAAAATTTTTACGTCGGACTATTTATATAAAAATTATTTTTACGTAAAAAATATATGAAACAGATTAGTTCTGATAAAAGTAATCTCTTTAAAAGTAACGTTAAATTTGTAATTATTCTTGTTAAGAAGATTTAGATAAAATTAGTCTTTTAAGTCTGATTAAATTCTTTTAATTCTTTATGAAAGAAAGTAATAAAAACATCAATTTTTCAATAATAATTAACTTGAGATTTATTAATATTGGCTATATATAGTATTAGATATTTTCTAAAATTTTGTATGAAGTCATGAATAATAAATCAATAACAAGCAGCTCAACAGAAAAACGGACGCATAAACTTCTTCAACAGATTTAAATACAAAACTTAAACTGCGATCATTAACAAACCACAAAAGCTCGCGCCCATCTCAATTACCAACCAACCTCTAACTAATTACTTCCGTTATTCTCAGACACCTCATAAAGAGAAAAAGCAGGCATCGATCCTCCTCGCATCTTCCCAGCGCAAAGCAAACAAACGTCTTCCCGCGCTTTCCCAGCCTCTTACCCAAAGCACGCACGGAATCACCCTCGTAACCCTTATCTCACGCTTCCCCGAAGCCCGATCCGAGTTCGAATTCATTTTTCGCAACGCGCGCCCAGATGCTCAGCCGCGATAGCTCATGCTCGCAAATAACACGAGAAAGGCGGGATAAGAGAACACATTCGGCGCGTCGCTTCCGCCCGATGGATTTCGTTTCGCGAGCGCCGCTGATAAAATCTTCGCACCCGGGTGTCGTTGAAAATTCCACGCTCTGATATTCCGGACGCACACCTGAGAGCGAGCGACGTGCGTTACTCTATATACCTATAGTCAAGAGGCGAGAGAGAAAAAACGGTTTTTCACGCGGTGGTAGCAGCTGCGGAGCGACGCGCGTGCCACCGGAAGGCGAGCTGAGGAGCTCTGTAATTGGCAGCGAGCAGGTGAACGCGGCCGATGGGACGTGAAAATAAAAATATTGGGTGGTAGAGGGGGTAGTTATGAATAGAGGGGTGATTACGCGGGTAACGGTAATTAAGCAACTGGCGGAATTTGCTGGTTTTTTTTCCGTGGGGATTTGATTAGTCATGTTTGGATTGGGAAGAGGGTTGAGTGGCAGGTTTTTTGATGAGTTTGGGTTAATTTGGAATTTGGAAACCGTTAGATGGTATGTGATCGTTTTGTTAATTTGAAAATTTAATGATTTTTTGGATTAAAAGAAAATAAAATTTGCGAAAAGGATTTATCAATATTATGTTATATTTACTCGTTACAGAGAGCAGCAGTTGTTTTTAAAATTAACTGTGTATTATTAAATACAAGTTAAATAAATCTGCTATTATATTCAATTTTCATTTCATAATTTTTAAAAATTAATTATTTATGGGAGATAGATGTACTGGCGTAAGCTTTGACCAGATTTTTTGTACCTCTCCAACAATAATTTATAATTCTTCCTACAATTGTAAAGTTTTTACATAAATTCATTTCCAATAATTACTCTTATCAGTATAATAGTCATTTCAAATAATTAAAATTTTCCAGGTTATAACCGACCGTTCGTGCGAAAATGGCTCTATTCATTATTTATTAACAAGAAAACTAATTTAGTATTTTAGTTCGTAGGTAAAAGCTAATTCAGCAGAAAAGTTGTCTTTTGTAAGCTGAATGACCTAGTATTTTTCAATTATTGTTTTTTTTTTATTTTGGCAATTAGACAATACCTCTATATAATACTATTTTCGCGAATGGTCGAATATAGACTGAGCAAACTTAAATGGGTTTAACTACACAAAAAGAATTTTTCAATAAAAATTAATGAAATATCACGATAAACCCGGGATTGGTTGCTGCAACCAAGCCAGCAATTTTTTTCTCTGTAATTTTTATCAAAAAATTCTCTCTGTGTATTTTAAATATGATTATAATTATACCGTATTGACTTTATCGGCACACATACCCTGATAATATTTTATTTATTTAAAAACAAAATAAAATAAATCACCTTATTTATCTTATCGAATATCAAAATCCAAACAAAGTCCAAAATTCAAAGAGGAAAAACGCTTTTCTATCCACAGCGAGCAGTTGACGCCGCACCGCCATCTGCCGGGGAGCCTGCGCAGCTCCCTGCAGTTCACCCAGAGCCACCACCAGCCGCACAATCATCCCCACAGACATGAGCCGGCGGCCCCGTGCTGCCAGGCGCAACCAGCACCCCCGACGTCGATCAACAACAGCTGCCACACAGTGCCGCGCGGCTGCGCCCTACATCCGCGGTGAGTAAAGTCGCTGCCCGCCTTATCATCCCCGACCTGTACTATCGGAAAAAGCTTCTGCTTTTACCCCTAGTGCCGATACGAGCTCTGGCTCTGTTATAGGCGAGACAGTAGAGGGCTAATGTTTGATCGAGATATAGCTGTCTGCGGATGAGGGGGTGTTTAGAGCCGTGATAAAGCGTTTGATGATCCGTTTGATAACGCGGAAAGCAGCTGGTAGCGAGCGTTGGATTTGATGGTCATGAGCTTTGGTGATCTGATCTGTAGTAGTGTTTTTAGAGAGTCGGTGAAGCCGAATGTATTTCGTATTGGTAATTGAAATTTGGGTATTCAGTGAAATGGTTTATGGAAACTTTTTCACCAGTTTTTTTATTTTGATTGAGATAAAAAAAGATCGGATGGTTGAAATTTATTGCTAGTCTACAAATTTGTTTAAAATCATTTTAAATATATTATTTTATAATATTACATTTAGGTTCGTCTCAAATTTTTTATTGTAGTAGCAATTCTTAAAAAGATATTTATCTACTTTTTTATGTTCTCGGTTATCGATTTTTTCAAGACAAGTGCTCTTACATTTTCCCCAAGATTCTCACCTGTCGTTATTTTTACGGTTATGTTCGAAGCATTATTACTTCCGAGCTTATCGGAACTGCTTTTGAGAATACTGCCAGACGATGGAGAGGACTTTATTATCGCTACTATTGATTTCTGGCACGACACATGACCTTTAAACGATAAATTTAAAACTTTCTAAATATTTCAATTTATACCGAGTTAGTCGCGCCGCGCGCGCATAAAACATGGAATAAACTCGTTTCGGGGAAAATGCGTAAGCCCGAAGTTTTATTAATGTTTATAGTTCTGTTTAAAATTCGCAGTTTATCAGCATATATCAGAATTTGTTTGCGTAACGATTTACGATCGTAATATTTTAATTTTATTGAGTCAGTAAAGAAGAAATGCGAATCGATTTGATTGAGAATAAGTGTTCTTTAATGACAATTGTATTAAGAAAAATAATTCAGGAATAATGGCCACTTTAAATGTATTTCTTTTTGCATTAAAGGCAGTTAATTTTGTTAAAAATGTAGATGTTGCACTTGAAGTTCTTGGGGTAACTTTTTCATGCAATAAAACAGCACCTCGTAAACAGCATCTACCGTTTGATCTTATACGGACAGGCTATTAAAGGAGACATCAAACTCAGCAAATTCTCTTGTCACTATATACATATAACCATTGTTATACTAGTTTACCGCTTTATTTACCGATGTTCAATATTTATATTAAAATCATCGTTAAAGCTTTGATGTTTTAACAAGGTATTAGTTTTATAATTTAAAATACTTTAAAAAAAATTACTTACTCTTAAATTTTTATTTAATTGTCGACGATACAGTACATTTCAAAATTGGGGTAAAAAAGCTTTAAGCAAATTTCAAACAAGTATTTTAATTTAGTTATAAAATTTTTAAGTACCTCAATTATTTTAAAAGCATCTTGTTAAAGGATATATACAAATTTTTTTAAAAGATCTCAACAATTATTTAAATATTTTCAAGTTAACAATTTTACAATTAATTCAGAAAATTCGCTTCTCTTTATTTTTTGACAACTTGTATTCGTATTGCTTAATTTAAAAATTAAGTCAATCATATTTTTTTAAATCATCACCATTTATGACAGATTTTCTGTTACTACACAAGGTTCACAACAAAATTATTACAAAAAATATCTTAATTACTAAAAAGCAAATTTTTCACACATTAATTAAACAAAAACGCTTTCGCCATTTTCTGCAAATCACAGAATACATCCAACAACAAAAACACTTGAACCCAGCCCTAAACAATGTTATCAGTCACGAGCACCTTCACCATGCACCATCTTTCCTCACCCTCTTACGCTCCCCATCTCATTCTTTGTCCCGTGAGCCTCTTCTTTCCATATCTCCTTCCTCTCATTCACTTTTTCTATCTCTTTCTCATACGCCGTCACTTCCGCTCTTCTCCCCCTCGTTGACTCCTTCGCACCTCTCCCCATCCCAGACCCGACGATGGGGCAACCAAGATTTTCGCGCTGAAATTCTCAATATACGTCTGGTTTATGGTGTGACAGGCGCCATGCACACGTGACTCCCGCGCGCGTGTCTCGCAATTTGCAGGCTTAAAGACGGATTTTAACGCCATTGTTTCGTCCCTGCATTCTTTCTGAGTCATGTTTAGCCGCCGCTGCACGCGCTGAAATGCCTGCTTTTGAATTACTTACTTTGGGGGGTATAACGGCTTATTTTTAGGGGCCATTGACGTTTCGTAATACTGTTGCCGGAAATGCAATTTACGGCGCTTTTATTATTCTTCCGTGACTTTCTCATAAGCTTTTGCACGTAATGTGCTTCTGTATTAATTGAAAGTTTTATCGTGCAATTATTGTTCTATGTTTTAACTTTGAACATTTTTTTGGACGCGTCTCGTATTCTTTGTTTATAAATGTACTGTGACCTGGAACAAAAGATAATGTGGCGATTTAACAATTTAAACGTTTTTAGTTCATTTATTTCAGAAAATGCTATCTTATTTTTTGCTAGAAAGTAGGCATGATTTTATGCTAATGAAACAATTTTACCTCCAACGTGGCTCGTTATAAACTTTTTTGCCACATTTTTAATATCAGTTCTCAAGAAGAGAATAAAACTTCAACGTGAAGTAAGTTTACAAATCTAGCAAATAGCGTATTAAAACTTATCATCTCTACTTTGAAAGCCATTTAATGGTTTCATGCCATTCGCGACCCTTTTCTTCAGGAAGATTCACTCGTTAACCCAAGATTACTTTTAAAAATGTGTATTACAAAAGTGTTAAAGACACTTATTTACAATCTAACGGCTTGAGAATGTAGGTTGCGTCGTAAAAATGAAAAAAATAAAAATACCGTTACGCATTTTTATATAGCAATTTACAGAGTTTTCGCGAAATAACATAATACACGTATGAGAAATAAATATGCTTAATATGAAACACACTAACACCTAGGTACGATTAAACGAAAATTATTTTCAAGAAATGAGATTTTAATGTACGTTGCAAAGGTAAACAGATTTCCCGTGAATTTATACCCCCAGTAGGACATTATTTATGGTTTATCTTGGTAACAGGATAGTTCACGCCATCCGCGGTAATTCTAGGCAAACCAAGCTAGCAATTCAGATAAATTTCTATTAAACGCGGCAACAAGAGATAGCAATAAACCTTTTTTATACCCATCGATCCGGCTAAAACAATGCAAGCCCACTTGCAAAAACGAACTTTCAATCAAAGCCAAGCAAGCAAAAAATCTTCCGGAAACATCTGCCAAAACAATCAACTCTAATTTCGAGCGCAGGAGGAAGCTTCCGAGCTCAGCACTGCCATCCCAATCAAAACTTTCGCGCCAATCCAATACATCACAATCACTCCGGCAAAGCCTCAAATAAAGTCCCCGTCCAACTTGCGCGCTGGCTCGTCGGCCCTTAATTACAATCACCCCGCTCCTCCTAAAATCGGAACAAAGAGCCCCGGCGCGCTTCGAAAGGAGAGCAAGTTTGCTGCGCTGCTTGCGCGGCTCCTCTCATATTTCGAAAAGGCCCCGAAGCGAGACGCTGTACGTCTCAGTGCCATAAATAACCAGCGCCCGGGCTATAGATCCTCGGGCCGAGCTTCCGTAAGGTATATATATACGTACATCGCCGGGAGTATTGGATGTAGGTGCGCTACTCGCGGTAAAGTCCTGTTTAAATGTGAGGCCAGTAAAAAAGGACGGGGCCAGAGAGCTAATCGTCCTCGCGGGGATAGCGCGGAGTTGTAAAAACGCGAGCTTTCGGAGCTTTTTGCGGGGGAGATCGCGAGAAGGATTACGAGGAGAGGGATAGGGTAGCGTTGATCTTGCTTTTTATAGGGTGGTAGGGATGTTTAAGATGGGTGAGTGGGGTTTAAGAGGCATTTTTTTTTAGTGTGCTTGAGTGGCGTGCGGTGTTAAGGATAGTTGAGATTTTAATTGGTTTCGGTTTTGATTATTGAATTTAGTGTGTTGAAGTTTTTAAGTGAGCTTTGAATGTTAATGTTACTTTTGTTCTTTTTAAATGTAATTTGAATTTGAATAACATGATTTAAGGCTTTATTTAATTAAACTTGCTAATGTTGGTTATATGTTAATAATATATAAAATTATAAATATCATCATCAATACATTTGATTTTATTATTACATTAAGATAAAATAAAATTGAATTATTTATTACATTTTCAGTCAGACAAGTATCCAAAATATATCAATTTTTGCAATATACGTAACACGATGCTTAAATTGTATACTTAAATACTATATGAAGATATTTCATAAAAAATTCAAAAATTACAAAAGAAAAACAATTCTAATAAACCAGCCCTAAACTTTCTATTAACAAAGCTCCAAATAATAAACGCGAACCTTATCTCCCAAGTAATTATCATTAAAACGATTCTTACACGGACGCTTTGTCACCGACATTTCACAGGCCGCAAAGGCCCCCTTTCTTCCTCCGGCGCGCACGCAAAGCTGCCGCTTAATTCCAACGATACAGCGCGTCTCCTCTCAATGACGGAAGCCCGTGACTCTGGTCAGGAACGCGACGAGAGGGCCAAACCGTCCCGCGCGCTGATTTATAACGTCTTTATCCGGAATTTCACCCCCTTCGTGTCGCGACCCTCGCGCGGGCGCGGCCTTATCCCTGACTTTGATCTTTCGAGCGAGCGAGGGAGAGGACGGTTTGGTTTTAATTTTTGGAGAGCGCACGAAAGTTTCGTCGCGCCGATAAAGAGACTGCGAGCGAGGCTGTGTGGCTGTCGGCTCCTTTTTTTCTTTTTTTGTTTGGCGGAAATTACACAAGGGGGGAAGAGAGGAGTTGAGTTACTTCTGAGAAAGGTAATTGCGAGTTGATCGCTCGGCGCTTTTTGTTTATTCGGCACGGAGTTTTATTATGGGAAAGGCTTTTTTAAAAGGAATTGTAACGTCAATTTCAAGTTTTATTATTTTTTTATATGAAGTTTTAAAATAATTACTTTAACTTTGTATTTAAAAAGATAATAAATTATTGTATTTCTATAGATGATACTAAAAATTTATTTTTTTTTCTATCAATTTAAAAAAAAGTAACAATGTTACCTTATTTTTCTAGTAGAAAACAAGAAATTAACGTAATGCTTTTTTTCAAAGATAAAAAAGTGATTTCTATAATCGTAGGTAATTTCCAACTATAATAGTAGACAATTGCCAACTTTCATCATTTTAAATGTGCTAAAAAATTTTATGTGATGTATTTGTAAGAAAATTATTTTGATTTTCAGCATATGTTGTACAAAATTCATTCATCTATATACCCAAGTAAAAACTTAATAAGTCAAGACTAAATTTTTAAAATTTTATTAAGTCCTAACAACTGCATCTTAACATTTCATAACACAATTACAATACAAATTTCCAAATGAATTATTATACTTCATAATCCCTTTAAAAAAATTCAAACACCCAGTAAACGTTAATAATCTTCCTAGGCTTCACTCTAAATATCCCACGTAAATATTCAGCAAAAGCCCCGCGTTAATGTTGTGCAAACGGGTCGAGGGCGCTAACCGCGCTCCTATTAACCAAATAGCGAAGATAAATCAGCAGCCCATACGTATGTGCTAGACTCAAGCCGGACCCCTATAGCTGAAGCTTCCAAATATTTTACGGGGGCGATGGCAGCTCGAAGACTTTATAACAGAGTACGAGCGAAGCCTTCGGCTGCAGAGGGGAGCATAATTATAATCGAGATGAGTTCAGGGCTATATAGCCTCGACGATGCGATGAACTAATACATCCGAGCTCTGAGGGCGTTGGGTCATTAAAATTTGAATTTTATTGGATTGACGAAAGTTTTTAACGCTGGTTGTAAGATAAAATTATAAAAATAATAATCGAGTGAGGAATTGCTATGGTAGCGCCAATAAAAAGTTTTATTGCCGAGGAGTTTCGAAGATTTACGGCTCTGATAATTACGCCGCGCTAAAATGCGGTAGCAGTTCAGCGTGTAGTATAAAAGAAAATAAAACGGCTCGCGAAAATATAAAAATTTAATAGATTCCATTTTTTATGCCGTTTATTGTCTTGCTCCGCTTGATAAGAAGTAAATCCCTGCTGTAAGAGTAATTTTGAAAAACTTTTAAGAATTGTAACATTGAATTATTGTTTTAAAGGAAGTTGCACATAAATTGAAGTAGTTTTTGTAAAAAAATTTCAAAAATTTAGTTACATATATAGCCTCCTCCTTTTTCTATTACATAAGATGAATTCCAAAAATAATCCAAGTCTCTCTAATCTGATAATTCAGAAATCCCTCTCAACACCACCAAACCATTACCAAACCACGTCTCCGAATTTCAAAATATTCGCACCACCTCAACCAACTACTCCACTAACCTAGCTCCTCACCACCCTCCCACCCACATCCTCTAACGCGCGTCTTCTCTTCTCCACATAAACCTCTTGCCTCACATCGCATTACGCAAAAGGAAAACGAACGATCCTCCCGCAACTTAATCCCCGTAATGCAGCTTCCTCGGCGCACTGCACAATCTCGCTTTTAGGCAGCTCGGCGCCTTCTCTCCACGGTATACATACGTCGCTTCTCCAGCAGCGTATACATACAAGAGCGCAGCCGGACTTTAATTACGCCACTATCGATATCCATCCGTGGAGAATTCGGGGCCCGCCGAGGCAAGAAGCAAACGTGTATATGTACACGGTTCGGGGGGTGAGCTTTCGCGCGAACGAGACACAGTGCATATATATAGTGACTTGTGCGGCGCGCGTACTAGCTCGACCGTCCCGGCTGATAACTAATATCCGCGAGGCATTTCGGGCCTTCTGGGAGCGAGAGACTGCTGGTTGCGAGCGTGTTTGCTTTTTTCGTTAGGTTTGATTTAGTGCGCTGCGGATTTCTGGGTTTGTTACCGGGCTGGGTTATTAGGAGCGTTGGGATTGGGATTGGTATATTTTTTCTGTTTTGGTGAGGGATTTGGATTTTTATTTGTTTTGGCGTGGAAGGAAAAATTTTATTTTTTTTAAACAGTTGTCGCAATGGGTTATTATGCTAATGAAGCCTTTTTCAATTCAATTTAAAAAATGTTTTTCCCAGGGTTTTACTGAGATGAACAAAATTAAAAAAGTTTTAAAAAGTTTTTTCATTTGTATGCTATTGAAAAATGTTATCTCTGGCCTGAAAATATTTCTGATATTTCTCAGGAATTTCAATAAAATCATTGTCGGTTTCCGCAGTAAACAATTGATGAGAATTTTAAATCGTAGTAATATATGGATTTTCTCGCCGGAAAAAAATTTTTTTTAACTTTTAATTTACATTCTCTTCTCTATAAATATTTTATATTTATATTCTTATTTATTTCTCGTCCAGTATTCGACCGTACATAATCTTTTATTGATTCTTAAATAAAAATAAAGGAGTAAAATCTCGAGAATCAGAAAATATTTTTACGATCTCCGTTTTACGAACTAACATGTCCAGCTAACTGTATCGTGACTTTATCGAGATATGTGTCTTGCTAATGGCGCCTCGATATAATACGGTAAGGTAGTAGCGATATTTGGCTTTTATTGTGACCCGTTAAACTCCAGCGATATACCTATCTAGTTACACGAGAGCATAACCCACGTTATTTCATTTTTTCACAAAACATCCGGACCACCGAATGTAACAAGCTTGGCGATGTCTGAATGAAACATGAAATCTTTTAAGTTACGGCGTGTGTACTTACACGAGAAAGAAAACTTTTTTCATTTCACCATAAAAGATGTCCAAGCCAAAAGTTCGGATAGTAAATAAGAAAGTGTATTTACGTAGAGAACTTTTTTTCGCTCAGCCTGGCGTCATTATTTTTTCATATTTTCAAAATTGTACTTTTGATGTGGATTTGAAACTTTGATATCATGTCTTTTACTGGCTAGTTTTATTAATAAATGTTCATCCAGATTTTAATGTATAAAATTGAATATGTTTAATCCAGACTACTTACAATATGAAATAACATACTAGGAGTATGTATGGTCTTCGAATCACAGATCTTGATGAAACTTTGAGATACGCTTATAGATATCTCTGCCTGTAGTGAGACACTCGTATCGACCCAGCCAGTAACGAAAACCCAAATCGTTCCAAACCAAGAAACGCAGCATGTAAGTAAACAAAGTCTACTCGCCTTCCAAAAGCTCGCCTTCATTTATTAAATTACGCTCGATCTCATTCCGCCCCGCCCAACGCTAATCCATCTCGAAGTTTTAAAAAGCACACACGCTGCCATATAAGCGAAACTAACGGCGGCCGACGGCTTAATGTGGGTCGTGAAAATCCGCGAGACAAGACCCTATATATCCGCTAACTCGCGTGATAATAAATTGCCGCGCGCGCGGGGCGCCGTGCTCCCTGAAAATAAAGAAAGGTGGCCAGCGAGAGGGAAAAGTCGAAGTTGGAAGCACACCAAATGTAAAAGCTTCTTAGACCCTCTCAGGCTCGCCGCTGCGTGTGACCTCCTTTGGATCCTGTCGTTTTTCCTGATTTCTCGCCGTTATAAACTCCAGCGGGTATGGGGTGCTGGCTTTAAAAAAAAGTCTCGGAAGCGCGAGGTTCGCTCGTGCACGAGCGCCGAGAGAAGTGACGCCATTCGTTTTTGGATTCAACAGGGTTCCACGCGGTGTTTTTGGTAATTGTCTGGAAAATGGGACGGTTTTTTGTTTACTGGGGGAGGATTTTTTTTAATTTGTTAAACTTTTTTGAGATATGATTTATTATTAGTAATTATTGATTAGGTTAAGTTGGACTAGTGATCTCTTATATTTGATGGTAGTAACTGTGATTTTACGTTTATATTCAGAAAATGTAAGATTTTATTAAGAAGATTTATGGTTTCAACCGCTGCTATTACCAATGTACAATTTATCAGCTAAATGTTTCCCATTGGTATCATTCTTATGCAGAAAGTGTAAGGGCTGCAGTTCACAGCATCCTTATTCCTTCTGCTATATATTGTTTAAAATTTGCATTTTTCGAGAATTTAATATTTTCCTTGCAAAAATTATTGCACATAGTTTTTCATGTGTTTTAAATTATGCTGTGCTTTTCATTACTGCGACTCCGCAACGTAATGTTTTTGCAAAATCAATCAACTTTAAAAAAATTAATTAAATTATATTTTAAAAATTTTTAAGCAGTTAACAACAGCTAAAGAAAGAATTTTTCACGAAACACATAAAAATAAAATGATTCCAGACATTACTTTCTATAGCACGAAGTTTCCTTTGTTCTCTCTCCCCTATGCCTCAATCACATTACATCCGAGTGAAGAAATGTCCCCTTCGCTACAAACCCTCTGTACAATCAAAAAATCAATTTTTCCTTGCAGCCTTCCTCGCGAAAAAGCATCGAACCAGCACATTTTCCCCGCGCACAACCTTTTCAATCAACCTCTCCCAATTCGTTCTTCAACTTACAAAAAACCAAAAAAACAAAAGCTCCAATTAACCCTGTCGCAACCGGCCTGTCCTCCTCGCAAAACCCATCCGAACTTCCAAAAAACTGCAAGCCCTCTGGACCCGCTGAAAGCGCCTGCAACTCCACAAACACAGCTCGGCCCTCGAAAGCGAGCGACGAAAAAAGTCCCGGCGAAACAGAGTTAGCCGGAACGCAAACCGGCAAAAAAAGACGGCAACAGAAGCCTTTCGAAAATCACCGCTCCGTGCAGCCAACGCCTCCCTGCGGATTTAATGAGCCTCGTTAAAACGGCGACATTTTCGCTCTTGGCATTTTTCTCCTCTCCCCGGGCAATATCTTTTCCGGCTCGCGGCCGTATATAAACGCTTGTAGCGTATACGTGTGTAATGTACGCGCGGATTCGCGCTTCGTGTATAGGGGCGCCCCTCGGGGGGTGGCGATGCATCGCGCAGAAAGACGAGGAGTGAGAGAGAGAGAGAGAGAAGGAGGATAGGGCGACGGAAATATAACTCGTGGTGGAATAGAGGGGATAGGTAGAGTTGTTTCGTGCGATTGATCGTTTTCGTGTTAAATATTGCAGATGAAATGGTTGCTGGATTTGTTGACGGTTATTTGATGAATCGGTATTGGAACAATGGTGTTGATTTGATTGTAATATTGTTTAATTATTTATTATGTAGAATCGATTGTTACATTCTAAAATAGTTCCATTTTCCAGATAGTTGTTCGTATTATGCAGAGTTTGTTTAAAACTATAACACGGGAAACTGCGACAGCCCAACTTTTTAAAGCTAGGGCATAGCTCCGGATAATAAACAAAAGCTTAACTCGCATTTTACAAAGTATTTCTGGCCTCTTGCCTCTTACATTTTTATCCCACATGTAAAAGAACTTCCGCGAAAATAAACAAGTTCCAGTTCGAAAAAAGGAAAATGAGAAAAGTGGGAGTCAGAGGCGCGGGAGATCTTTTTTTTTTACCTCGGCAAAAACACAGAAAGAGAGACAGAGCTGCAGTTGCAAAGGTTATCTACAGTCGGGCAAAAACACAATGCTCGGCGATCCTCAAAGAGGAAGCCGAGTGAAGAAGGTACTCCGTGGCGCGGCGTATCTGCGGGAAAAAATGCGCGAATAATATATTTGCCAGGGAAAAGCACGAAATATCCAGGTGGAAAATTATCTAGGAGAGCCCGGCTTATTAGCCAGGCTGGCTTATTAAGCTGGGATCTAGATAAAGGGCAAAGCTTGCGGGTTATATATGATAATCGACTCGGGACGTGTAATCTTTGTGATAAGGAAATTCTCGAGTAAGGGGAGAATATATGGCTTTTGAAAAATTCAGTTATAGGGGGATATTATTTTGTTATTTTGAAAATAAATTTTTCGAGTACGTTCGCTTGGGTCTTCTGTGAGGGGAATTTCATTTTCCATGCAAGTTAGCTTTGGGGATGTTATATAAAAGCTTTAACTTCTTTGAAGATCAAAGGTATCGCAAAACTGGTTTTCGAAAGAAAAATATTTTATAGAGAGCAGGAGTTAACCACATTTTCCCGTTTTATTAACAATGTTATATTGGCCTTTTTCACGAGGCCTTGAGTATTATGAGTGCACGAAGCCGATATTGAAGAAAACTAAAAAATTTGTAACTCCGTTATCTATTTTTAAAGTTTGTGCAATTTTAACCCTACAGGCAGAAAAAAACTTACGTATTTCAAATTGATTTCCAATAATTCCTAATCTCGCAAGATCAACAAATAACCGAATTTAAAGAACAGAAATAGCCGAGCAATCAACCAGCAAATACTCCTCACAATTCCTGCCAACACAAACACCAATCCACTCTCGCAAGCAACCCCTTACATACCCCCCCAAAATAAAAGCTCCCATCCAAAAAGCCGCCCACCTGCTCCGAAAAAAGCCCATCGCCGACTTCCGAAAAGCCATCGATTCAGCCAGCATGCACATGGTGCAGCCGCTCGCTCTATACCGCCGCGAAAGCTCTCTCCCCGTCTCTTTCCCCAGCTCCGCGACGGGGATGAGCGCTTGGAGGGGCGGCTCGGCGGCGGCGGCGGCAGCGAGTGGGTGGCAAGCCGAGACGCGAGCCAGTCGTGCCCTCGCCGCGCTTCAGGCTGGCCAACGCTACACCCAGCCTCCGCGCTTTCTCTCTCACCCGGTCACATACATACCTTCACCTCATCCCCCCCATAGTGCGCGTACTACGTAAGGGACAAACGTGAAGAATGGCTTAAGGACAGAACGCGTGTGTTTTGGTAGAAGTGGGGAGTGTATACACGTGCGGGAGTCTGGTTTGTAGGAAGCCGGGCGGCGGCGTCATCGACCGCGGCGTGCATACGCGCACGCCGGTTCTTCGGAGAAGCTGCTCCTGCCGGTCGCGCTAGCTAGTCTCCCGCGCGCTTCTATCGATCGCCAGAGAGCTGGTGTGGTGGTGGTGCCGGTGCGGCTCGACGCCGCCGGAGTATCGCTGCCGCCGCGGAGGCTGATGCACTCGCGGGGCCAACGACTGCGCCGGGGATATAGCCGGAGTTACGCTTGCTTGGCTTTTCCGCGTGGGCTCGAGGAGCTCTGGGAAGTTGTGAGTTTGCGGATGGAGGTGGGAGGGATGGCTGGATCTTTGGTTTTTTGGGGAGGTTTGTGATTGGGGAGTGCTGCGGGGGTGTTGTGAGAGTGGGAGTATTGGTAGTGTTACTTTTGTGGTTTGAGGGATGCGGAAATTGAGGTGTTGAGTTGGAGGTGAGGGGTGGAGTATTAAGGGTTTTGATGGTAATTGATTTTTTATAGGAAAATATTTTTATTGCTGTGTATCATTATAATAATTGAAATTATTGGCCGTGGTATTACGTATCAATTATAGTATTATATGACTGCTTTATAATTCAATGAGAATTAATATTTATTTGAAATTTATTAACTGTCTATTATGTATTTATAGTTATTTTATTATGAGCATTAGTCCTTTGAATTATGGAATAAACTGAAAGTAAATAAGGTATACCGAAAAACGCATCTATTAAATATCAAGTATTCAGTTTTATTTAAATTAATTTTCGGACTTCAGAATCAGTGTAGATACTAAAAATGCAATACCGAAAAAGAATCACGTAGAAAGTAGCAATAAAAGTAAAAGAATTTTATTATGCTCTCAAATAAAATCTATTATCCGTCATAAAAAAAACTTGTTTCAAGTTCTCCTTTTAATGGAAAAAATCATTTATGTCTAAGTATTTTATAACGAGATCCTCGAAGCACCAATTTAAATCTAAAACAAGTTTAGCCAGAAAAAGATCGTCAATTTGAATTATAAAGCAAAACTAGTATGTAAACACATTTTTCCATCTACGTCAACAATATTTTCAAAGCACAGCAGCAGCAACATTCACGGCACCTCGTCAAGGCGATAATCTAGTATAAAAAACCAAGCCGATCGATATTTCCCCTTCGATAAAAATAAGTGCACCATCCACTGCGTTGCAATTCACGCAAAATTACATACACATTTCACCTCTGCCAGCAATCACGGAAGCAACTGCATAGTTCCGGTGACCGCGAGGATGAAAAAGAAAAAAAATTACTGCTTCTCGCCCGGGCCGCTCATCTCCGTGGGGAAATAACGCTTAAGTGAATTCGCGCGTCTTGGCGTTGGGGGCGTGAAAAATAAGCCGGGCGGCTATTTCGTTTCATTAGGAGGAGCCCGCGATGCCGCGCGTTTATATATAGGGGAGGAAAGAAATAGAGTCGGGGCTAAGCGCATTGTTCTGCTTTTTTATAATTACGAGGCAAGGAAGCTGCGGTTACTTTCAGTCAAGGGTTCATCGATTTTTCTCCGTAGTGCTTTTGCAGAGAGTTACCCGGCTTTTAATGAATATTTTAAATTAATTTTGTCATCAAGGATTATCCGCAAAGTAATTTTAAAAGTTTCAAATTCGCAGATAAAGTGCGCTGATTAAATATTGTAAAATTAATGTCATCGAAAGCTCCTCATCAAGCGAGCCGCGAACGCCGGTATTTTTTTATTAAATTCAACTTTTTCCCACTCCCGAAATCCGTTTAATTGCAAACGCGATTCTCATTTCGTATTGGATTCAGCGCCCCCCGCTGGGTCAATGTTTACCAAAAGCCTCTGAAATATTTCTCGCGCTCAAAGGCAAATTCATCAGCTCGAAGCTTTTCCGCAGGTACAGCGCGAGCTCTAATGTATACCTTCACAATTCGCGCAAAAGAAAAGATCAAACGCGCTCTGCTGTCCTACGCTTTGCTAATGCGATTCGACGATAATTACATTCCGCCCAGGACACTGGCGCACCTTGCGTAAACGCGATTCTCTTTTTCATTTTTAGCGAGCACGGAGCTCGCTCGAGTGGAGAGGGCAGAAGGAATTTGCCCAGCGAGTGGCTTAGCTCCGCGCGGATGAAGGCATTCAAAATTCACGAAGCACATATAGGGAGGCGTTTACGTTAAAAATTGAGAGTTCGGAATTGCAGGGACATTGTAGTTTGGGAAAAATAAATGCTAATCGAGGGCTGCGAGGGAACGCTGGGCTTCTTCGCTCGAGGGGGAAGCAGTCGAATGAGCCGACAAATCGAAATTTATTTGCATCTGGGGAGTTCCGTGTCAAGAGGTGCGGTATCGCGCGATCGGGAAATCGGAAAATTGCCGGATCGTTTTCGAAAAACGTGACGGCAGTCACGGCCGGAGATTGAAATTTGATTTTCGATATCGAGTATATTTTTAAAGAGTTTGGGTGTTGTGCGAAATTTGAGTTTTGATTGGTAGGAGATTATTAATTTACTGATTATACTTATTTTGAAAAATATCGATCATTTATAATGAGGATCCTCATTACATGGTTAACATTCAAAAACTAATAATGAAAGCATATCAGGTCGATTTTTTATGTAAAGTTGAAACATTATCCTAATTACCTGTTTTTACTGACTGGCACAATTTGTTAAAAAATCCTAAAACTAATTACTTTCTACCGTATTTTTCCTCTTATCTTCGAAAACCTCAAAATTTATTATCTTTCAATAAAGAAAAATCACAGCCAGCAATAGCAATATCCGGAATACTCATCAAAACAGCGTAAACATCAATCTCTGTTTATCACCCTCGCATCGAATATTTGCAAAACACACAGCGAGCGCGCAATACGCAATTCTCCTTTTCCATTCAACGCGGCATGCCCCATATGCTATTTCACATCCAGCTAACACGGGAGGGGGGAGAAAGACACCCCTCTCCCCGCCTATATCGTGCCGATGCGTCCGCGAAATGCCCTGCAGGGTAGTACTCGAAACGCACGCCCACGCGCTTTTTGCCGTTCTCTCACTCTAGTTTCTTTGTGCGTTCGAATTCTCTTTTTTTTTTTTTTCATGGCCCCGAGCACGAAAAGCGCGCTCGGGGAGACCGATGCTTTTCTCGTTGCTTTTATTTATGCTTTTGACAGCTCCGCTTGTTCGTGGCAATCGCACTCGTGCAGATAAAAAAATTTCATCTTGGTCGGGCTTTGGAAGGGATGCTGCTGCTGTGTTTATAAAGCTTTGACGCTTGCGTATGGAAAATAGCGTTATTATTAACTGGGGATGGAAAATTTAATTTTTGTTTTGATTAAATATTCGAGATATTGGGCTGAGTGCAGGATGCGTATCAGCCTCCGTCAATTGAAGCAGTGAAACAATTGAAAATATTTTGAATGGTTCATTTGTATGGCTGAATGCGAATACGGAATAATGTTATTAAAATTTAAAAATAAAGACAGGTTAATCAGAACAGCTGGATTAAGCTGTTTTATTCAATGTGATTAATTATACTGTTGATAAGCAAATGAAAGAAACAGATGAATCTTTAAAACTCTGTTTATATAGATCAATCACAAACGGCTGTATTGATTTTGTCTTAAAATTTAATCCTTTACTAATATTCTGAGTTTACCAAATTGTAATATATATATATTACAACTCATTAAATTATTGCTCGCACGTATCAATATAAAGCATGCACGATCAACAAATTTATTACACAAACTACCAAAAGTGGTTCAATAATCTAATATATAATACCAGCCAGCTATATTAATCTACATAAAATCAATCAAACGATACATTAATTAAATCGCATCCGTCTCCGCGTCGCAACCATACAAAATCAACCATCAACAATCAATCCACAAAACCCGTCCCATTCCCCACAGAACCAAAGCAGTTCCGGCAAGCCTTAAAACTCTGAGCGATGGGCCGAAGCACGTAGAGCCCGTAAAAGAAGGCCGTAAACTTAAAGCCAAAAAATTTTCGCGCGCTCTTTCCGGCCAGTTCGATCGATGGAGAAGGAGAGGCAGCGGCAGCAGTGGCGCAGCTCGTGGGAATGCTGCTGGCTGCTTTTTAGCCGGCTGCAGGAGGCGCCTTTGCTGAAGGCAAATCGATCGCGCGCCGTCGCCGCCGGGGCTGCAATTTTCGGCCCCCGACGCCGGATGTAAGGCGGCGAGACACGCCGAGCTTTCAGAAGCGCGTATATATGTGCTCGTTAACCGGCCCAGCGCCGGCAGCCTCGTCCGCCATGTTCACCTGCCTCTGGAACTTCCTTGACTGGTAAGATAACATGACGTTTTGCTTGATGATGCTTTTTTGAAGCTGCTTTGAGGGATGGTGTGTTGTGGAAGAGTGAAATTGAATTTTGTAAAGGGGTGGGAGGATGTTGAGGTTGATAGGTGGCTTTGTAAGAGGTTAGCGCTGGAACTTCAAAAAGCCATTTATCATTGTTCGAAGTGGAGATATACTGCGGCTTGAAGAGAATGTTGGTGATACAGGCTGCGCTGGGTTCGACAAGAGTGGAACGTCAGGATTGGCTTTGATAGAAATCCTCGTTTAACTTTATGATGCCTGACGTGCACTTAATAATAAGTTGCAGGATAATAATTTATTGAGAAATCTTGTTATAAATATTTAATTGGAATATTATTTTTTAAGTTTTTAGTTTGCAATTTTTTTTAGACATTTTAAGTTATTTATTAAAAAATAAGGTTTATAATGCTTAAGCTTTATTTTATAAATGCGCTGCAGTACTGGTATATCTGAAAAAGATTTTTCTCGAGAGACAGCTCCAATAAATTGCTTCTTAAATTGCAGTCTTATACTTACGTTCTAAGTCATTTTGTATGAAGTATAAAGTATATCATTTCTAAAGAAGGAAGAATGATAAATGAATTTTCGTAGTAAAGTCAATTTTTTTAAATATTTTTTTTTATTTTTTAAATATGTTGTGTTACATAAGATTAAAAATTTAATTTAAGTACTTATATATTTCACGAGGTTTTTTTGATTATGCAGTTTTATTTTTAATAATCATTATTAATACTATGATAATTTTATGATTAGGGTACCGAAAAATATTCCTCGAAGCGATCTATTTCATGAAATATTTTTGATTTGATACGTCTATTTGTCGTGTCATGTACTTGTCAATATTGAATGTGCTCGTTTCATATTCCATGAAGCATTTTAGATTTTTATGAAGCGCGAAAGTGACGTTTTCGTTTTGATGAAAGACTGTCATTGCTGGATTTTAGAAAGTAAAATAAAGTCAGACGTTGAAGCTATTTCCCTCTTAAAGTAGACATCTTGTAACAATAACTGTACATGTAGTTGAAAAGCATTATCAAAAAACATAATAATCTTTTATCTCTCAGAAATAAATGCTTATCCTTTATAAACAAAGATCATGTCTCGTCAAAATAACTGAATCATCAAAAAATTTAACTTATTCCACCCAAAAATTATAAACGTACATCCTCATTCATAAACTCTCAGATACTTCAACAAATCCTCGGCGCGATCGTTCCCGAAACACCATCCAACTCCTCATTCAAAGCAATTCAGACTTTTCGAAATCTATTAAACCAACTCGTTAAAAGAACCGTAACGGCGCGCGGTAATAAGAGGCGAACGGAAATGCGAGAGCAGCTCGAAGAGCCGAGCGAGAGAGAGAACAACGATGAAAAAAGCAGGCAACACGAATAAACTGCAGCTTGCGCTCTAGTATACTCCGGGACAGCTCACAAGAGGCGAAGCCTATAAAAGCTGCAAGCCCTCGGCTGCTGCAGCTGGCCTGCGCGGTCGGCGCAAAAAGCTTTTAAGCCTCGGCCCGGCCCCCGTAATTTTTTCGACTGCGGGAGAAAAAAGAATTTTGGACAGATTGGAACAGCGTGCAAAAAGACCAGATGCTGCGCTGGGCTCGAAACAAAAAAGGAATAGAGCAGGCATCTTGGCGCGGAAATGCCGGAGCTTTTTGATGAATTTTTAGGCACAAAGGACATAAACATAGAGCTCGTGAAACTCGAGTTTACGATTTTAAATGGAGAGTAAAATATTTTCATCCGGGATTATTAGCTTAGTTCCATTTTGCAGGGATGTTGGAAAGCATTTTTAAAATTTTTCATTAAAATGGTATTGCTTTTTTTTGAATAATAAATATTTTAAATGCTTTAGTTATTAATGCAATTTAATTAAGGCATTAATAAATTATCAATTCTTTAGCAAAAAGAATCTAACTAAAATTAACTTTAGGAGTAATAAATATTTCACGTACAGAATATGAAAAATATTTGATTTCACATAAAATGTAATTAACAACAAATTTTAATTTACTTTATAGGTTTACTTTATTAGGTTTTGTAAAGAATTATATCGTCACACCCAAGTCAAGCAACCTTAAGTCTCCGTATAATATAACGATAAAGTCATCTCCCCTAATAACACTTTAAGCTTAATATCATAATCTTCTTTCTTAGTTGTCTTATCTCGCCTCGTGGTATCTCGAAAAATCTTTATACGTACGCTAATTAATTCTTAGTTAGAAGTATCTGTCAAAGACGGTGTGAAACTGAAATAAAGTTACTTTGGAAATATGATAGAACTTTTAACTTCATTAACTGGTTTTAAAGTTTAATGGTAAAATATAATAATAAATACTAAATAAAGCTCTTTCTAATGTTTAAAAATGAGCTTTTCACTTTAAAAGCTGGGAGCAGCTTAAAATATTTATTCACTTTAATTACTTTGCTCCAATTTTTTTATTAATAAACTGAAACGGAGCTTAAGATATAAAATCTAGCATACTCAACCGTCAAAACAACACATAAAATATTATTCAATCCCTCCCTCTATCCAATAAATCGAGAACCATCTCGTTTTCGTCGGACTCTCGCGCAAGTGCCTACGTGACTCTCGCGGCCACTCGTCGGCTAATCTAGCGCTCGGCTAAGAGAAAAAGCTCCGGTAATACGAAAACGAAATTAAAGTATAATAACCGCGGCGCTTTCTTCGTGAAAGCTCACGCGTCGTCGAGATAACGACTCGGCGACAAAGCACTCGCCGTTCCACATTTTCGTTCTCTCTCGCCCTCCCGTTTCCAGAAGGTAACAGACCGCAAGCTCGTGCGAGAGCTGCTCCCGCGACTTATTATCGCGTTTCTCGTTAGAAGCGCAAGCTCGACTTAACGTGGCCGTTGTGTCGCGCGCGGTTAATGAACGAGCTGGCGTGCGTGTATTTATAACGTCGAAAAAGTGCCCCGCCAGTGAGCTTCTCTTTTGGCCCTTTTTCCGCGGCGATTCGAGCTTTTTCGCCTCGCTGGCTTCATTTTGCCGAGAGGTGGGCAGTGTGTTGGGGGACGGTGATTTTTCGTCGCTTGTTGTTGTGACGTGGAGAGTCGTGTGGGTAGGTTGAGGTAAGAGGGATGATGGAAACGACGTGTTTTTTTTCTGTATTAAGATAAGAAAAGTGAAAGGTGCTGCACCTGATTGTATGCGTGCATTTACTATTGATGTTTATTTTTTAAGTAGCTTATTTTTAATAAATTACTTTGGATATTTATAAAAGTTGGCAATTAGTATGATGATATAGAATTATGTCTGATTGTAATTGTATTCACACTACTTAATTCATAATTAATATAAATATGGTATTATACTAGTATTGAACTATCTAAATTAATCTAAAAGAAGATCCCATTTCACACAAATAACCATAATTCTTAATATTCCCTTTACTTACATTATCATTATAAAATAATGCGATAAACATTTTTCACAGCCGATCAAACCCTTACTCTTCGACCTCTTTCGCTTCGATCGGCCCGCAAAGAAAGGACGATGCCCCTTTTCAATATTTTATCTTCCAATCTACTCCCCCTCCCCAGCATTCAAAACAAACAATACCTACAATTCACGATTTCCAGCGCCAATAACACCTGATCTGCATTATCGGACAAGCAAAAGCATTACGTAATCGCGTAAATTCAATTACTACGCTATATAATCGGACACGCGAATATAAAAATACGCGATCGATCGATTATCCTTTGTATATTTTCACGTGTACATCGCTGATTATCGCCGGCTCCCTCGGCACGCGGGCAATTCATTAAGCGGATGAATAATCTGGACCGTCCGTATGATTATCTATATTCCAGGAGTTGGCATCGACAAAAGGACGCCGACTTATGTAATGCAAAATTCCGGGTACGGTCGAATTAATCAGCTCAAAATTAATCTGGAAGTATGAATGGAGGAAGTTAATTGTCGCTTTGTCAGCGTGCAGTTACCCAGATGCTTTCTGTACATGTACTGTTGGCTTCTGCAGGCTTTCTCTGGGTGGACTTTGGCCCATTGTTCATGGGAGACTATCTGTATAGGGGCACGTATGTAGGGCATTACGCGTTCGGATTGGAAGGACAGTTATTTGGAATCGCTATTTGATATCGAGGTGTTTTGTGTATTGACATATTTTGATAGGCTACTTTTATGATTTTTTATTTCGGTTTGAGATACTTTTAAGTGTCCGAGATTTTTTATTGTAACTGTAAATAATGGACAATAACAGGTGAACATCATAATAGATTGAAATATAATTTAAAACGTTATGAATTAGAACTGTCTTTAATTCAATAAAAAGACAAAAACGCACTATTCCAGCAAATATTTTCATTTCCACGCGCAAAAATATAATTTCTGCCACGCAATCCCACCTTCTTCCGAAAAAAAGCGATTCAGTGCATTCAGTGACTTTTTCATCCTCGTTTCTCTCCTCTAGAAATGCATATATTCGTACACAACGCGCGTGCACACAATCGTACACGGCTCCGGAAAAGCAAGCGAGCAACGGGGCTTATTCTGATGTCCGATAAATTTTCAATGCTATCAGCTTAAAAACAGCCGGCGACGGCCCCCATTGTGTCCGCGCGGCCCGAGTAACCAGGTCGATTGCCGCTGCTCTCCTCGAAATCTGGCAAAAAACTTTGAAGACAGCTCCGCGAGCTCAGCGTTGCGAGAGATTCTTTGAAATCCGCACGTCCGAATGCGAGAAAGAGAGGGAGAAAATAGAGAGCGAGAGGAGAGTAAATGTATAAAGGGGAATTCCCGGCTCCGGTTATCTCGCGCGCAGCTGCTCTTATCAGGATGGTGCATTAGGTACTTTTGTTTTTTTAAGGATACTTATCTGGACCGGAGATTCTCAAAGAAGAAATTCGCGTGGTATTTTGAAGAGGAAACGCATCTTAAAATTCAAGTACTCACTCGGTTCCGCAAACTCGAAACGTAAGATTGATCGCATTCCAAATGATCTATTTAACCAAACTCCCCGCACTGTACATGCCCCTATTCATCTTGAAAAAAAAGCTCGAGCGATAACGGCATCAGTGGGGCGTGAGAAAAAATCCCGTGCGCCCGAAAGCGAGAAGAAACTTTTTCAGCGCAAACTCCCGAAGAAAAGGCGCGAAAGTTCGACGCGGAAATCTCCATGCAAATGGAGTAGCTTCCGGGAAATCCTCCTTTTTTTCTTGCTCATCTCCGCGTTGTATACAGCTTATATTCCGTGTTTAAGGAGGCGTGCGCGGCATCGTGCATTAGCAACTTTATGGGAGAGCTATTCGCCATCTCTCGTATAGAGCAGCTAAATGGACGTCTGCGAGCCTCGCACGCGCGAAATTAAATTTTAAATTTTGGCTGATATCGTTAGGAGGAGGCGCCTCGTTTGAACTATGTATTTTTAGGCGTGCGGCGGAACGCTGACGCTGTAGTGATTAAATTTGGGGATATAGGTGCTGGGGAGAGATGATTTAGCGGGAAATTCTGAGAGGGTGGTTGGGTTTTGTAATGGATTTTAGTAGCTGGTCGATCGAAAAATGGCGATAGGGTTGAGAGGAATATTGATGAAAAGCTATAAGCGATTTAAAAGTGCATCAAAAATATCTAATACAGCGTGAAACCATAGTCACACTGCATTATCTTCAAAGTAAATCCATACACTTCATAACTTATTTTACGCACTTAAAAACATTAAAAACACCCTTATCCTGAAACAAACTGAAGCACGTCAAAACCAAATTCCCCTCCATTATTTACCGATCAAAATTAACCTTCTCCTTCGTCGGCAGCCACCTTCCTCTCAAATCCTCCCGCGCAAGCGTAAAACCGAGAAAGTTAATCGCCGGCCCTCGGCGCGCCGTAATTAACGGCTGCACCCGCAGCCGGCTCAAAAGCCAGCGCGCGCTCGCGCCAAGCTCAAAGCGGTCAGCTCGCGCGTTTACGATTGTGCTAGTTGCTCCCCGAGGTGCGCCCATGCACACAGGGCCTCAGCAGATCTCGTTAACAACCCTCTCTCCTGCCTCGCTTCTTTGGCGGAACGAGCCGTCAGGCTGGAAGGGTGGAGGCACCCTGGGTAGATTCGAGGGTGACCCGAGCGTTTTCAATATCAACGTGAGAGGGGAAATGTTGGGGATGAGTTGGTCTTGGAGGGTGCCGGGAGGTTTATTGAAAATTTGTTGGGGGATGGGGGAGGGTTATGTGTGCGTTTGGGTGCTTTGTTAATTTAGGGGTTGCGATGCGAAAGGTTGTGTTTTTATTAAACGTGATATTTGATAATTTTAGTGGGGGTATTGTATGTTTTTTAATTGAGAAAGTCATCTGGAAATGTGTTTGTTATCGATACAATTTATTTTAGGGAAAATGTTGGAGCTGTCGACGCGTGGATTAAATATCGTCGATTCTTTTTCGTTCCTATTTTTAACAAAGAGAAATCCAATAATATTTTAAGCAATTTATTGTGTATGTCGTATTATTGTCTTTTCGTAGAATAAACTGTAAATATTTTCTTTAATAAAACGACGAATGTTGTTTTAATAAAATATTTAACTAATAAATGTTTTCTCTTTTTCAGGCTCGACCAGCCGGTGACCAATTCGTCCTCCGGTATGGACAGCAAAAAGGTAAATATAATAGATCAAACGTCATTCAGTTTTATTTAAAATATCAACAAACTGCTACTACATAATTAGGCATATGTCGTCAGTAGAAAATGGCTTAGTTTGATCAGCCACTAATTTTTGTACACTACACCTTTTCATTTGACCCCTCGGTTTTATATAAATTCAATAAAAATATCTTTCTAAATCTATAAACTTATAACACTGTTACTTCCACGACACGAAGGCAACTTCCGACAACTTCTCAAATTTGAAACCTAATTTGCCCGGCCAATTTCACGCCGGCGATGATCTTCGTTAAAGAACAAAAAAAAAAGAAAAACAAGAAAAAAACTGGTACCTCACAACTCTCGCGTTCTAAGTCGACTTTGCGCCTCTCGGTCCCGAACAGAGCCCTAGTCTAATTGTCTCCCGCGAGCTTCCTACGTAACGAAGTATATACACTCGCCGCGACGTTCGCATTACCTCGCGCTCGCACGACGAACTTTCTTAAAAGGAATTTCGAGGGCTGCTCCTGTCTGCAGCAGAATTCATTTCGGACTCGAAAGGGGTAAGAAAGGCTAGTATATGGACTAGTCGGAAGGATTGTCTTAATGCGTGGGCGGCAGGGAAGGACAAGAGAATCGGGGGTAGCAGTACTAAAGCTCGACAAGTTTATTAACAAAAATATATTTTTTGCCTCATTTCTACATTGCGTCTCGTGCCTCGCTGTTTCCTGGGAGTAACTTTTTATCCAGTGCCGGCGTTAAGGAAGTACTTGCGAGAAGTATTTACGAAAATACAAGTTTCAGAAGTTAGCGCGAGTGCAATGGCTTATTATTGATACGGCGTGGAACTTTTAATTGCAAAGTTTGTTAAAATTGTGTTATGAAGTTTGCGGACGGTACGAAAACTTTCGGCAGGTGTACCGAGGAAAAGTTTTTTTCTAAGGAGCGAAATTATGTCATTATATTAATTCTGTTGATCGGTATCAATTTCTGCGAACTAATAGGTATAATGGATACGCAATTAAAAATTCTTTCGCTCTAAAACCGCAAAATACAATTTTGTCTTATACCAGAATCACACGTCAATCTGCTTCTTTTAACTAATCAATTATAAAGACACCATTCATATTAATAAACGCCAATTACCTCATTTTAAAAGCTTATTCACTTTATCTCCTTTATCATCACAACTAAGCAAAGCGCGTGAGCCGTACGCTTAATACAAATTGCCCTGATACTTGGCGAATGTGCGTATACGCACTCGGATCCGTATATGTTGTCGGAGGGCTTTGCAAGGCCAATTAGAGAATCTCGCTGCTGCGTGTATACTCACGCTGAGTGGATGATGCCGTTTGAACATGTATGACCGTGTATAAAGCGCGAGCCAGAGAGAAATTTTTCTTTTTTCTTTTTTCAAGAGCTCTGTGAAAGATATTCCCGGAAATGGGTGTTCATTCATAGCGAGCGTCTTCTCTGAGTCAGTATCTTCTGTGAAGGAGGTTTTCAGAGATATTTGAGTGAGGGTGTGCGGTGATACATTTTTTTTTTTAAATGCGAGATGGTTTGATGGATTAAGATTTTTTGAATATTGTGCGGTAGAACGTCGTCGTTGCTGTTTGTTTTGATTAATGTTTTTGTTCACCATAATTAAATGAAAAATTATTATCGATCTTATCAATCTATAGCTTTATTTGGTGGAGACTAAATCTAGAAAGTAAATTTAAAAAAGAGGCAATTTCATTTATAAAAATTACTTCAAAAAACGAACGTTCATACCTGCACACAGCTTTACAGTTACAAATCTCAGATTCCCGTATCATAAAAATTAAAAGACATCCTTAATCCCCTCCCTACCTACCTACCTTCGCGCAAAAATAAAAACCCATAAACTAATACGGCTTTGTCCGCTCGAATTTCCACGCCAGCGCAAAAAACGAGCCGCTCGCTTCCGCCTATGCACCTACTCACATCCAGCCTGCCCTCTCGACTCCTCTGCAGCCACTTATCCCCTACACTATGCCCAGCGCTTGCGCACTTTGTCACCGGATAGCCGGCTGATCTCTCCCTCTCTCCGGGCTCTCGCACAGGTGTGGCCTTTCTTCAATTATATACCCCATCGAGACTCGGGGAAACTCGAGCGAGAGCTGGAGGATTGCACCGGGAAATTCGAGTCGCAGCTTCTTTCCCAAGCTACCTCCGACGTTTCTGGATCTCCAGTCGTTCTTATCTCCTTCCCAGCCGAGCCTGTGACCGACGTGTGTTTCCAGCTGCTCTCCGGAGAAACTGGGTCGTCTTCGGCTTTTTCGCCCGTGCGCTTGAATATTTAGAAGAAAGAGAGCCGGAGAGACGCGCGAAAAAGCGCGCTTGGGAAAACAGAGGCGAGGCTTTTTCTCGCCAGAGCGGAGCTGGCTTTTGATGAGCTGCGGCGCCTGATGCGCTCTGTAAATTTGACGTTGCGCGTTTTCGAGTTTATTTTCGAGCTGCGGCCAGGAGGCAATGGTCGACGGGTAAGCGCGGTAATATAATTAATTGTCAAAAGGGTTTGAGAGAAATATAGTGATGAATATTCGAGATGTAAGCTTTAACAATGGATGTGCAAAGCCTGCGTAGCGCGCGAAGGTACTAGAACACTGTCATGAATTTCAGAGGAGCCGAAGTCAAGTCGAAGTACAACTTCAGCTCCATAGTTGGTGCAGTTGGGCGCGCAGCTTAACCGCGACGACTAAATATGCCGATAAGTTTCCAAAATGTATGCGCATCCCTAACTACAATCCGTTAAAGGGCTCTTATGAATAATGCCGTCACCAGACGCTTGCGGATGCCGCGATACTGCAAAACGAAAGTGATTGATACCAGATCGATGCGACACTTATTTTTAGCCATGCAGCCGCGCGGATTAAAACCATCGCCTCCGCACCTAAAATAAACGCTCTATTGTCTCCACTAGACTTATTTTTAAACATGATGAACCAAAAATACATCCATGCACCAAGAGAATCTCGAGCGTCTACCGCCCACGCAAACTAGAAAAAGCATCATTGCAATCAGATTACTTATCAATGGAAATATTTCAACGCTCGATTATTATACGAGCCGGCATAGCTAGCGCTATGAAAAATCGCGCGCGAAACTTATCCGGCTGCGGGCAATATCACGAAATTGCGAAACAACGAGATGGAAATTCGCGAAAGCCCGGCCCGGCCGACGAGCCAAAATGAAAATTCCCGCTAGCTCGGCCCGCGCGGAAATATATAGCAATCGGGTTTACGCGAGAGCGCAGCTTCCATGGGCTATGTTCGATTTACTGGCATATAGGGAGAGCGAGTTCTGTATACTGTGCTCATTCATTTTCCGATCTCTTGGGTAACTTTGTTTTCCTTTTTCCGATTCTGGGTTATCTCGTATTTTTGCTTTGAAATTCGGGACGCTTGTTTGATGCTGCTCGATCATATGATTCTGTCGGTTTTGTTGTTAGTGCTTTCTTTGATATTATTTGTTGTTGATTAAATTGTGTAAGGATGAGACAAAGTTCAATTAGGGATTATAATTTTCTTTCTGGGAAATTTCATTTTGCGAGGGTTTTGTAATGAATCAGGTTGTGATATAATGAAATTCATGTTAGTATATAAAAGAGTTAATCGTGTATAGGTAACATTGAATTAAATTGCAATTAATTTTAAGCTGGATTTGTTCAAGTTTATCATGAAAATTTAATTTACGACCATTTAAAGCAGGAAATCGAGTTTTAAATGCCAATGCTGATTTCAAAGTTCTGTTTAATTAGGAAACTGCTCAGGTAGTAACAAACTTATTTTAAATTTTGGAACATATTGAATTTCGCGAACATGATTAGACTTTCTCAACATAGTATACTACCACAATAATAATACCTCGGCATTATTATGCATAGGATTATCTTTAATGGTCATATTTCAAAACTACGAGTAACTTAATAAAATAAATATGAACCGTATTGAAATAATAGATCTATTTTCAAGTAATTCCTTATTATTATTTTGTTTATTAAAATACTTATGATTTATATAATATAAACACCTCAACACAAATAATAAAACAAATTCAACTCCATAAAATTTCTCCTATTACGAGACCCCGTTTTTCCACTGCATAATCCTCAAAGTATCATATTCACCCTCCTCCCACCCAAAAAACGATCCCGCCCATTTTAACCCGGCACCGCTCTACAAAACAATTAAAGCGTTCTCCAACCCGCAACCCCTTCATTACCGGTTCCTCGCTCGGCCCACTATCTTTACATTACCAGAGGCACTTACCCCGCCCGGCCCTGTTTACGTGGCCGCCTCCTCATCCCTATCTCGCCTAAATCAGCGCGAATTCAGAGCCCCGGGAGCTACGCGCGCGGACGAAAGTGGGCCAAATCAAACGGGAGATTGCGTGCTAATGCGATTCCGCTCGAAGGCGACAGTGTCTCTCTCTCTTGGCTGGCTTTTCTGGGGACGCGGACCTCGCCTCGAGACGCTGAACTGAACGTAATTTTCCCTGGGAATAATGGGACGTGGTGGCTGTGGATGTATATGCAGAGCGCATTGTGCAAGAATACATAGCTGAGAGGGCAATTTTCGCGCATTGGCGAGTTACCTTATTTGTTTGAGGTTGGTATGTGTGTGTTCGTTTCTTTTTTTGGCGAGGACTCTTCGTCTTTGTTATCTTTGGGTTTTTAAGTATTTAAGGAGCGGGAGGAGGTGAATTATTACTGTCGGCCAGCGTGGGGAGCGAATTCAGCGGGCGAGGTTTAAACAATTTAAGGCAATTTTTTCGGTGATAAACGTCAAGGCTTTAAATAAACTTAGCGTGACCTACATTCGAGATTAAAGTGATTTGGAGCAATGTTAGTGAAAGCTTGAAGGTTATCATTGCATCTATATTAATGAATTTTTGCGAATTGAAACCATTTATTAAATGTTAAAGTAGCTCAAACGCACAATAAAAGTTTAACTTCAGACAAGTATAAAAACAGGTACACTAATAAAATAATAAAAACACAATTCAACAGAACTTCTCATAAAAAAACTCACTCACACATATCCCTTCCTCCTAGCACTGCCAGCAATCCAGACGACGCGCGAACACCGCAAAGCCAGAGGCGGCAAGACTAAAATATAAAAACGGCCATCTCTAAGAGTATAATCTGGCTCGCTCCGCTCTACAGCTCGCGCGCGCGCCGGACCAAGGAGGATCTTGCATAATTTCGAGCGGGTATTATGTTTCGAGTTGCGGAAGCGCGAGATCCGCGGAGTTCGTGGCGCGCACCCGGAGGAAGGCACAAAGCTCCGGAAGGGCTTTATAATATCCGCGAGCTGACGGCCCTATTGTTTATCGGAATTGTAAGTCAAGCGCGGAAGCTCGGCGCATCGATCAAATAAAAGCGGTTCGCGCGGCGAAAATAAGAGGAGATATGTGAACGTCGGTGAATAATTAAGGGGGGAAACGGAATTATTGAGCGTAATTGCGCCCGCGTCTTGGAATTATTTGGGTCGCGAGGGGAGGATTTTACGCCGCTTCTGGTGGGCGCGTAACAATGGCCCGGAGCGCGTGAATGGTTTTTGCGTTAAAATTCTTGGTGTCGTTGTGAGCGAATCATTAACCTAGATAGGGATAAGCTTTTAGAGTGGCTCAGCAATTTTCAATGAATTATTGATGATGATGATCGGGATAATTAATTGTGACTAGAGGTGGGGATCGGGGATATGTTTTTTGCTTTCTATTCTGATTTTTTATTAGGGAATTTATTTTGAAATTGAAACTAAAGCAGATGGGGAGAATTGTCGGCGCTGTTTTACATTTTAAAAATAGAGATACGTTTTACAGCGGAAAGAAGTGACACTGAAAGAATGCGCGAAAGTATCATATCAGCATTTAAAATATAAATTCAGGAAAATATGAAAATGGGACAATAAAACGCCAGATTTCCAAGATATAAAAAAGTACGGAAAAAATTCTCTGCCAAATCGTTTTAAGCTTTCCAAATATTTTTCTTTTATCGCTCGTATATTTTCACAAAATAAATTTGTATACAAAATACTTTTTAACTGTTTACATTTTCAACATACAAACAACAAAAAGTATAAAACAAAAAATTCAGATTAAAAAATAAAACTATTCCATCCACGTACAAAGACCAGTAATTAAATCTCATTAAATCTTCTCGCGCCCAGAATTTTAATCGACGCTCAGCCTTTCATTTTAGGCGTCGCAAAGCCACCGCGCTTGATTGATGCCGTTCCCCCGCCATAAATAGGCCGAAACCGGAAGCCGACCTAACGAGGGATAGCCTCCAGTCGGGGTTAATTGAGGAAAGTAAAGACGCGCGCTTCTGCGGCCCCGTTTTCGTCAGCTCGTTGCACTTCGCGCGACGACTCAACTTTGACTATTTCGGTATATAAAAGGCTTCAATTAAGCGCGCAAGCGCGTGGAAAACTCGTTTGCAGTGCGCACGTGCGAAAGTCAATTTTTGTCGGGCCGAAAATGAGACAGCCAGTAGGTCGCGTCTTGAAATGGAAGTAATTAGCGGAGTTGAGTAACGCGCTGGGATTGGCGTTTACGGATTTTGAATTCGCGGTTGGTTTTGGAGCTTAGAAGGAGTTTCGATTGGTTAATTGAAATTGGCCTATGCGGCTTTGTTGGTATTTAGTTTAAGCTATATTCATTGGCTGGATAATTAATTGCTAAGCATTATAACTCTAATAGAAGTTTTTATTGGAAAAATTGAAATTATATAAAGCGAACTATTATTTTCGTTGAATACGAGCTCAAAGAGCGCTTTTACTCCTTAACTTACACACTCCACAAGAAGGGCTTATTTTCAGCTCCTGAAAGCGTCCCTTATTACCACCAGTAAAAAC
Organism: Eupelmus urozonus; assembly: GCA_900480035.1. Classification (NCBI taxonomy): domain Eukaryota; kingdom Metazoa; phylum Arthropoda; class Insecta; order Hymenoptera; family Eupelmidae; genus Eupelmus; species Eupelmus urozonus. The sequence continues at coordinate 768 of UELX01000386.1, read as the reverse complement.
ATTTTATACCGCTCTCAAAGTTAGATCCCATCTTTTTTATACACACCCAAAGGAATAAGCTCAAGCCTCCGCGCACACCAGCCGAAAAATAAAACTTTCCTCATCCAGAACAAACGAGCCTGCGTAATTCGCCTTTCCTCTAACCCCTCCCCCACTCATCGAATAATCCTATTTCTCATACCCCGTATACCCACCCTTTGACGTCAAAAACACCTTTCCCAACTCTGCTTTGTCTTTGTGCTCGCCAAGCAGCTAAACGAGATCTCTCCCATGTTAATCCAGCCTGCTTCTCTATATCCGCGACGCGATCGTTTACATCGAGCTGTGTGCGCATAGGTCAGCGAGATGTACTCGCGTGACTACCGCTCGCGGCGCGTGTAGTTTCGCCTGCTGTCCTGCAGCGCGACGAGATTCATCCGTGTTTACGGGCGTGGGCGGGAGAATTATAGGGAGTTGTGGATTGGTCTCGGTGACGGTTTGTTTGTAGCCGGAATCGCGCCGGTGCTGATAGCTGATGGAGCTGCGTGTTAATGGGTGTTTCCGCTCAGGGTTTTTAGTTGGGTTTGTAATTTGGAGGTTTTGTTTTGGAGATGGGGTTTTGGCGAGGAAATATTTTTGAAATTTATTTGCTTTTATCGTCGCTCATAACAAAGACTAGTACTTTTCAAAAACTACCTGTTTTAAATTTGTTAAACAAAAATAAAATTTTTTTCGGAGCTCAATACATTAAAGATGCAGTATTGATATTACATATTCAAAGTTCTTTGA
>UELX01000385.1:0-84349 GCA_900480035.1 Eupelmus urozonus | reverse complement strand
TATATATGACAATACAAGAAGAATGTAAATGAGAATACTGCAATAATTTAATACTTTAATTGTTTGTCACAGGTAAGTAATTGAAAATGTAATAACAATAAAAATATTTAAATATATATGATCAACAATTTATGTATTATGAAAAATTTATTTCGTTTAATTTTTTATATTTATGATACTATCTTAATCTAAGTTATTACATAGTCTACAAGTAAATAAACTACAGATTATAAGTAAGTTTGTAAAGTTAATTTTGTAAGACTACGTTTCGTCAGCAGAAAGAGCTCCAAATGGAAGTAGTTTATACGTGAGAAGATTTCCAGAGATAGGATAAATTGAGTTCAGGTAGTTCGAAGAGCTGATAAAAAAGGTAACAAGATTGCTAGAATCCATAAAGCGAAAAAATGTAGTAATTCGCAGCTGAAGATAAAAACGGCCCGTTAAAAAATAATGCCGATGTTCACAGCAATGTTTACATTATAACGGCATGTATAGCCAGCATAAAGGATCGTTAAATAAAATGAAAAAGGATTAGTAGCCAGTCACGCAAAGTGTGCATAGACGATTAAGCGACACGAACGGGCAAAGCCGGCCTCACTATGCACTCACATCGGACTGCATTAAATGAAGCTGTGTACAGGGGGCGATGGCTAGAAAAGTATCTCGCGGCAATTAAAGAATTTTCGAGATTCCCCGCGAGCGAAAAAGGCTTTGCTGCTCTCTCGGCGGTCCTATTAAGCTGGCCGCGGCGAGCTAAAATGAACGTATATCTAATCTCCGGCGGCGCGCGGGATACGTTTCGCTCGCGCACGTCTCGCTATATATATATATATATATACGGTATACGGTAATTAATTCGTTTTCCGCGGACAAGCATGAGCTATTGCGCGCGCCGCGAGCGTAATTAGCAATTTCTTCAGCTCCAAGCTCGCGCTCGGCGAGAAAAACGCTCGAGCCTCTATGCGCGCTTTTTGCCGCACGAGAAAACAGGCGCGCTTCCACGAATGAGCGCCGCTAAAGAGCCGAGATCGCGAGTACATGTTAGGATATGGGGAGCTCGAGTGTGTAGCTCAATGGCCGAGGACGATATCTGAATGTCGATATACGCCGCGCGAGCGTCTCGCTGCTGCAGCTCTTTACTTTTTTTTGCGATATGCTTTTCGTATGGGAATCGCGGCAGACCGAAATCAAGACGTTGTTGTTGAGGGAGAGTGCTGCTGCAGGTTGCAGCTCTCTAGGTTTAGAGGATGGATTTTTAATTAGAAGCGATATGAGGGATACAGTTTTTTTTTATATTTCTTTTAGTATATCCAAGAAATGTTTAAAAATCTTTTTCATATATATTACTAGCAAAATTTAATTTTAATTCACTTACATAATCGATATTTTTCCAAGAAAAGTTCAATTTTTTCACTTTATCGACTCCAGACTAAATTATTAATCATTTGCAGGTGGTAATGGGATCAATTATGAGGTTCTAGGAAATTTTAAGAATATTTCTTAAAAGAACATATCAAACGTAATTGTCTTCTCAACTGAGTAATCGTACTCTTATGATATTTTAAGATAAGCAAATTCCTTTCATCACCTGTCAAATTGATATTCAAACTATTGAGAATGATTTCATTGATTTATTCAATTGTCGACACAAACAGCCTAATAAAAATATATTCACGAATTGATCGAGCGAAAACTTGTACATTCTAGAAGTATCCATAAATTAGCTCCAATTGTTTTTCATGCGCGATATTATTACTAAAATTTGAAATACTAATGAAAATGAAATCGATAATAAAATTTTCAGATCGTTAAGCTCACGTTATCCAAAAGGCATTTCATCAGATAATAACTCGATCGGGTAGATATGTAGATCCTTATGTGATTGCGCTGTGCGAGTGTTACTTACTTCTTCCTGAGAACAAAAAAAGAAAATGCATAAATTAAAAATTAGCTTAAAAAACACAGAGATATTTAAAAAAAAGGAAATTAAAAATTAGCACTTTATATAAAAATGACGAGGCATTAGAAAAGAAAAGTTATCGTGCTTTATTTTTCTTTTTGCTTCCATCATCGCATGTAACTGGCTCGATTTCGCCGTGCACGGTGAGGGAGACAACTGACAACTTACTTAATATTTTATCAGAACGATATACAACCTCGCCAGCTCAAATCGATCGAGCTCCTCATGCGAGAGGGCCTAGAAAGTACTACTTTCAGCTTAGCTTATAGCTTTATGAAATAATTGGGTTGAATTGTGAGCCTTCGAGTGGAACTATAGTATGCTACACATCGTTCTAATCTCACAAAGCAGTTATCATTTTCGTAAAATTTTTTAAAACTTTATTTTAACGAATGCCTACTGTTTACACAAGTTACGTAGCTCTGTTCCAATCTAATATTGCGCTCCATTTCAAATATTTAAAACTGTTTTTATAGTTGATAATAATGATGTTTATTTATCGACGACTTTGATAGGCGGTTTATTGATACTCTTACTTTTCGTATCAATCGTCTTTGATAAGTTTTTAAAATTGTAAAAATTAAATAAAACTTTATCTTAATAATGTTAAAATAATATTCTTAATTAATCATTGAGATAAATTTGTTCGTACGAATGGAAATTGCATCTTTTGTGCCGAGCGCGAATAAAGAAAGAAAAAGAATATTAATCATCCGCACTAACATCTCTTTTTATACGATTAAAAATCATTAAACAAACCGGCAGTTTAAATTTATTTCTTTATTAATATAACACAGTCATCAACATTTAGCTAACTTTCGTACGGCATTGTAGTTTCTTATATATCATCTGGCAGCTCACTTAACAAGTCGCATTAAACGTTTAAAAAGCGCCAGTGTGGTCTACGTGGGAGGTCATTAATACGCTCTTTCTGCTGGCCATCCTTTCCATTACACTCAAAAATTGACACTCTTGCAGAAAGACGAGGAATTTAAAGAAACCGTTGCTCTCTCGCCTTAATTAATTTAATTCCCGGCTAAATTCAGCGAAAAGCTCTCACACGCGGCCTCCTTTTGTTTTGGCCGCGCGAGTTTCTCCTTTTTATCATTAGAGGGCGGCAGTGGAATGCATATCGCCAAGTAGAGTTCGGCAAGTAACGTGTTTTCTCGTTAATTACGCTCGGCTTCGATTGGCAATTTCGTGATCGTCACTTCCATTACGGGTAACTTGCCGCGACCGCTCCTAGAAGATTACAATTCACCGGCGCTGGTTTGACCTGGCGATCCGCTATCTAAGGCAATTCTTTTTTTTCTGTGATCTCGTTTCCCGTTTTTTCCTTTTTCTTTACCTTTGGCTGTGTGCTTTATTATTAGAATTATTTTAAATATTGTTTTAGATATTCATTTTTAGTCAATAATTCAATGTATTTAACAAAAAAGAGTACTTTTAGGAGTAACAATAGTTTCACGTCTGAATCAATCCGATAATATTTTCTTTGTATTATCAAAAGCACACAGTAGTCTAAGTAGCTACCGTTTCGAAAATCGGTGTTTACACGTCAAACAAAAATTTAAAGAAACATTATAAGCATCATTACTTCATAAGCGAGGCATCAGAGCGCGTTCGACGTAACCTTGGCATGCCATTAAACGCTAGTCATAATAGAGGCCAGAAAGCAATCCCAACTAAACAGCAGTAGTAAGCCACTAAAAAAGCGCTCGATTCCAAAGTAAGTAGAGGGCTGGTAACAAGCTCGGCGAGCACACATGTTACAATTTCCACATACGGCTCGAGTCGCCTATTAAAAGACCGTTCTCCTCTCTCTCTCTCTCTCTCTCTCGGATCGAGCGAAATTCCTGAAAATAAAGACTTGAAAGAGTCGTTCCACAGGCAATCATAGCCAATTACTTTTAATTCCAGACTCGGGAGCGCTCGGAAAGAAATTTTGTCAACGCACTGTAATCGCGCTCGCTCGGGATTATTTGTCGGCGCGCTCGTTACATTGATATTAATTGCCCGTTCCAAAGTGCCGGCCAGCATAAATCGGCTCGCCCCCCGCCTGACACTCTGACCGCGCGCGCACGCGCACTCTCTGGTCTACTGGTTTGTTTCTGCGTGTAGACACACTGGTCGCACGCATACAGCTAAGCGTTCCCACGATATATCGCTGCCTGTATATATAAAGCGAGCGATTCTAACGATTCCTTACGACGCCGGTCCAGCAACGCCCGCTCTTTTATATAGGCAGCAATGTGTGCGAGAGAGCCTTGTGCTGCAGTGCAGTATGTGCAGCCTCGGCGAGATCGTGCCGATTTAACGAGCGGCTCGGGGCTAAGAGTGCCTCGCGCCTATATTTTTATCTGGCAATCGGATCTAGCGTTTTAGCGCAAGATTACTACTATACCTATATACTCAGCCGCATTCGCTTTATTTTCGTCTACGTATTTACGTTTGCGCTCGCTGCGTGCACTTACGCTCGAGTCTATTCCGGCTTTGCGTTATGTGCAGTCTGATATGTCTATGCGTATATATACGCGCGCTCGCACGTGCGCGTCTTTTCGGTCTTGTCTGTATCTACTGCCGAGCCTTGAATTCATGTCCATGTGGAAGCTCGATTCTACTCCCGCGCATATTTCATATACCAAGAGCGAAACGTGCGACTGCCTATACTGGCCCGCTTGGGAGTCGAGGAATGCGCCGGGTTTTAATCTTTGTGTTGCGGCTGCAGAGAAGCTTGCTATTGTTTAGTGAACAATCGCGGGCTCGATTTAAATAGGTAAATAGTCGCCGAAGCAGCAAGATGCTGTTTATCGGAAAATCTACTCTTTGTATCTGGAAAAAGTTTGATTTTTTTCATTGCTTTTAGAGGTGCAAAATATCAAAAGGTTTGAATCTTTTTCACCTGATAAAGTAAAAGTTCGGTGTGAATATAAATGTAAATGCTATCGCCTAAAGTATGTTTATGGTGCGCTTGCGGTAGTTGCCTCAAACATACTTTGGAAAAACTAACTTATATATATATATACTTTCTAAATATACCGTACTTGGAGTTAAAAGATTTTAAATCAAGTCAAAATTTCAGAAAGCCCTTGTCAATTGACTGTGTATAGGGTTAGGATTTCGAGATTATGTTGAATATTATAAGTTCGAAATATATCCTCTGTAATTATCTGCAAACACTCTATGCAATTTGCTCGGCTACGACCTTTCGTAGCTATGTCTCCTATCAGACTGACCTCGCACTGATCGCACTTTGGCTGCAAGGCCCATTTGCGGGGGTGACTACCACTTCCACGCGTATTTCGGCATTACCAAGCTCTCTTTCTCTCTCTCTCTCTCTCTCTCTCTCTCTCTTTCTCTCGCTCATTCTCACTCGCTCTGCCTCTCTTACTCTCAAGTACTCCCACAAATAATTTAATTTTTCCAACTCACTAGGATATGCCAAAGCAATATGCTATTACATATAAAAATATCAGAAATTTAAAATTTTAAAACTTTTAAAAAACTCGAAATGTATTAAAATGTTTAAACTATTTTAAGAAAATATTGAAATAAATGAATTTCAAACTTTTTCCTTTTAAAATAAATTTATAAAATTAAATTTTAAGAAACAAGCTTTCATTTGCTTCTTACAAAATTAAAATATTCTACTTGATTCAAAAGTTATAACAATAGAAAATTCAACAATGAAAATGTATCGAAACTATAGCTCCAAGTTTTTATACAAAGAAATATTTCTACATCCTGGTAGTATTTTAAATTATGACACATTTATTGACACGAATAGTAATTATGTCACTAATATTCTATACTTTTGATAAAGTTAAGTCTTTCATAATCTATGTGTACAGTATATATCAGTAGCAAAAGCAATTAAGCCGACTGAAATTTTATTTAAAAATGTCATAAGGTGATGTACTAATGTAAAGAACAAAATGATAGAAACATACAGATGAAAATTTGTGCAATAAGAATAAAATAAGTATTAAAAAATTTTGGAAAAATGATCGATACATCGATAAATAGCGCTAACCAATGAATAAACTCAAAGATTCAGAGCTCGCAGAAAGCTCACTATTTCTTCTGAAAGTGAAAAAAGCAGCACGATAAATTTGATATGTCATTAGCTCTCAGTTATCGAGCGCGATCAGTCGTTAATTTAGCCTAGCAGCGTCCTAATAATCTTGAGTTATTCGATCAATCAAAGGATCCCGCTTATGGAAAGCCAGCTAAGCATTACACGCAAGAGTAGCCGCCATATTCCCCGAAACTAGGCGTGTCTCCCTCTGGCTGACTGATAAGGCGGAATCATGAATGATAATCCATTTGACGAGGCGCGACTTTGATAAATTAACTCGCTTAAATATCTTGTACACAGTGGCGCTCGCGCGCCGACAATTAGAACTGCAATCGCGCTTGAGCTCGGCTGTGTAAGGATCGCTTTTATAGATAGTAGCCGAGCTCTCTCTCTCTCTCTCTCTCGCTGGCTAATTTGCAATTTCGCGCCGAATAGCGCGCGCGCGCAAGAGAGGGAGAGAGAGCGCCAACTCGCTAATTTCACAGCTCGCCGTGAAGGATGTCACGTAACATCAGAGTTATGGGTCGCGAGACCCGCGAGCTGCTACAATTTTCTCACCCGGCTTGAATTTTAGTCTTGGATTAAATATTAGTAGACACTCTTTTTCTGTATATGCGTATTTATACGTTTGCTAAGGCTATTTGGTGCATGAATAACAATTGGAATGATAGTTTTTGATTAATTAAAAAAAAAAAAAAAAAAAAAATCAACTATAGACAAACAAAATAAACAAAGTAATAAATCGTTAATGATCTCTCATAGGAAACTTTTATTTCTCGCATACCTCACTCTCCCTGCCCTCTCTCATCTCTTACTTTTCTATTTTCAAGAAGAGGGTTAGAAACGGCTGGGCGCAAAAAGAGCTAGCGTAACGTAATCGCGAACATACTGCTTGGCTAGAGACTACAGATGCGCGCAAGAGAGGGAGAGAGAAAGCTGAAAAGAGAGAGAGAGAGAGAGAGAGGGAGCCAAGTTTGCGTTAGCGCGTCAGAAGTCAGGAGTGACGAGAGACAAGTGCGCGCGAGCGAGACTCGGCGAAGTTCGGAAACAGCTTCTGCCAGGAAAATAAGTCTTGACAAATGGAAGCGTTACGAGTGACATTTAACTCGCGTAGCGCGGCCAGAGGCTTGATGGAAAATTCATTACTGGCGCGAATAAATCAACTGAGCTTAATTAAACAATGGAAATACGCTGCCTGATGAAAAGCTGCTCTCCGACGCTTCTACTATATATGCGAATACTGTACTGAATTTTGGATTATGTTTCTGCAACGTTCGATTGACTAGTAAAAATTATTGTTAATAATTAAGTAGATTCGATTTAGATAAGCGATGTGAAGGATGTGAATAAGTGAAAAATGAGTTATAAAATATTAGGCAAAGAGTAATTTAGCGAATGAATATTTGGCAAGGGGGGAAAATCAAAGGATGCATTAAATTTAGGAAATTTGTCGAGGCTCTTTGGGCTATTTGAAGTGAAAAGTGCAGTTGACAGGAGGGAATTTCCAGCGGAAGATAGAGCGAGTTATAGAGAAAAGAGAGCAATTATACTAAGTAGTGCAATTATCGAATAAAAGAATGAGGAAAAGGCGGAGGAAGAAAAAGTAGAGCAAGAAGGAGAGCGCGACGAAAGCCACGTGCGAGCGACAAGCGCAGACAGGGTAGGAAGTGCAGAACGAAAGGAGAAAGAGAAAAGAAGAGCGCGTGCAGATACACATATACATATATAGCAGTACAAGTGCGACGAGGACGGATAGTGACATAAGGAGAGAGAGAGAGAGAGAGAGAGGGAGGTAGGGAGGGAGAGAGAGAGAGAGAGGCGAAGGAGAGAAAGAGATAACCGCGGGGCCGGGTGGTTGAAATTAATGTTGCCCGCTTAATTGGAGCCACCGAGGAGAGTGTGTGTGGCCAAAGCGGTGCTCAGCCGGGGGAGCCCAGCTGGATATAGGTGGAAGAGCGAGCGGAGCGCTGGCCAGAGCGCGAGGCATTCCTTTTTGCGCAGGCCACCGCTACCTCAAATTTTATGCTCCGCTTATCGGATTCCAGCCCGAGTCGCGCAATCTCTAAATAGACTACTCGATGCCCAAAATGTTTACCGTATATTTCATTTTTACGACTGCTCTCCGATAACCAGATATTATTCTCTTTACACCTTTTTATTTTTATCGCTTCTCCTTACTTTTATTCTTATCACTTTTCCTTGTTTTTCAACCATCATAGTCAAACGATCAATATGCTTTATTATAATAAGGTCAAATTAATAAAAAAAAAACTCTATTAATCAAAGTCAAAGTCAGAGTCAAAACAAAAGAAAGAGGAAGGAAAAAAAAATCAATTCACCGAGTCATCGTAGCATCCGCAGCAGAGCTAACGAGCTTGGCATGATTTAGTGTAAAATGCCGAATAATCGGGAATAAGGTGATGGCATCAGGGCTCCGTCGACGGACAGATTATCGACTTCCTTCCTTTATGAGCTCAGGACGCGATCGATCACGCGCAATATCGCATTCAATTACACGGGCTTCCTTATACAGCCACATTTTCAGCCTACACTCTCCGAACCTCCCCGCGTCATATATACCTACATCGCGCTCGTTATATCCATATACATATATACGCAAAGGGGCCCTCTTTTTGATTGCCGCTTGTCTTTGGTGATTGATGCGCGCGAGCGAGCGCGGAAGAAAGCCGTTTCCTTAATGCGCCTTCGCTCGATTATTCCCCCGCGCGCAGGCATCGCATGGCTTTTTGCTACTCTACAGCCGGAATAGAGCCCAGAGGGAGATTACCGATCGCCCGGCCAGATTATGTTTCTCTACAGAAATTAGAGGAGACGTGCGTGCTTTATTTTTCTGGCAGGCCGATTTTAGGAGCTACTTCATTTGATTTTGATATGCTTTATTATTTTGAGGAATTTGCTGGAATCCTTGGAGTTTTCGCGCTGCAGTTTCCTCGATATTGCTTGGAGAGGTGTTGGCCGAGGGAAATTCTTCGATTGTGGTTTCAAGTTTCTCACGGTTGCTCAAGGGCTTTCGATCTCTATCTAAATTGTTTTCATTATCTTGAGAATTTTATTCTGGCTGTTGTTGAAATATTATAATACCTTTATTTTATATCGCAAATTTCATACGATATAAAAGAGTTTTAGTTCTAAACGTGAGTTCCGGTTATAAAAAAGAATATCTGTAAAAGAAATGAAAACCTGCAGCCGTTTTACGCTCATAAATAGTGAAAAGCTTGTACTTGATTTTTATATAATCAACGTATTATGCAATCTTCAAATAGATGTGTTAATGAATGCGAAAGACAGAGTTTTGGTTGAATGATTTCAAAGAAGACGTGAAAGCTGTATAATGGAATATTTTTTTTTTTATATATATAGTTAATCTATAAGTAATTAGTCCTGGGCCTGTTAGATCTGAAAGCGTATTGGTGTATACAAGTAAGTACGTGATTGAAAGTCAGGCGAAACTCTGATGAAAGTTTAGCATTAAAACTGTTATGGCGTAAGGTTTTCAATTATCCTCTCAATACGTTATTAAAGGTGTTTACCGTCAGGTAATCATAGATATAATTAATCATTCCTATATCTTTATAACGGAACTCGTTAGGAGTTTGATTAAACGCTACTTTAGTAAATGGACTCTCACAATGGCTATCGTTTTACCTATAAATTATCCTGAATATATCGCATAAAAAAAGTAAACAAACTAGAGGAAAGGAAAGCAAATAAAAAAAGCAACGTCTCATTTAACAAGGTTTGCGAGCGACACGTGGCCATTAAAGCGCTCAAATCCTTCAAATCCAGTCTTACTTGTCTGCGGCTATCGAAGGAAAGTTTTATGAAGTGGGCGGCAGCAGGTCCCCGGCTTAAATCAGCCTTCGACTTGTGCAGCCGGCTGTCACCGTCTCTCCTCGTATCCCCCTTTACCGTCACCCTCGAGCTGCGCCGGTGGTCCCGGCCAGCTTTTCGCAACCCTCGCCCCGCGGGGAAGGAGTCCGATCCGATGGGCTTACAACTTTTCGGCGCACGCAAACAGTCAGCCTAATGTGTTAATATAACGTACGGGGAAAGAAGCGCTGGAGGCTCTCTCTCTCACTTTAGTCAGTGTGTATGTATGCGTACGTACCAGCCGGCGCGTATGCAGTTGTGGCACGTGTCGTATGGGTCGAATGTTTTTTTGCTTAATTTTTAGTAGCTGCTTTGAAGACAGGTTTGTTCGCTGAATAGAAAATTTTTAAAGAAATAATAAAGAAATGCGAAAATTTATCAATGATTGAAAAGTAAAAAGTCTGTAATATATCGAAAGATTAAAAAAAGGAAAAAGAAGAATATTATTGCAGTCCGCGGAGCGAGGCGGCGCCGAGCATATCGCGCGATGACTGCTAAAAAAGCAAGAGGCTCTCGAAGCAAAGAAGGTCTAGATCTGAATGAATAGTAATGAAGCAAAGTAAGTTCCAGCTTCTATGAATAATACATAGGGCAAACGAAAAGGCAGGGAAGCCAGAGAGCCCGCGGGCTCGCGCACATGCGAATTGGTCACGGAGTCCGCTGAGATAAAAGACGGCGTATAAAGTCCGCAGAGAGGGAGAGCGGCCCGCGCGCGAAATTGTGTCGCGAAAAGCGTTGCTAATTCCGCTACGCTACCTAAATCATTCACACGTCCCTGAATACGCGCCGCGTTTCTCTCTCTCTCTCGCCGGTATACGTACTTTCATGCTTATGGAAATATTTTGATGACTTGCTGTCGCGCGCGGTCGGGAGAAAAAAAAGGAAGAAAAGAAAGCTATTGACTTGCGCGCGAGTCTACACGCGACTTCTCGAAAGGCGAGCTCCCCTTTCCAATTTTACTTACATACTAATTCCGAGAGAGCAAGTCGCGCTTTGTCCGCGGTGCAGTGCGCGTTTACCTTTTCAGCGTTTATGCTTCGAAATTTCGGATTTCGAGCTGTCGGACCGAGACTGCAGGCTTTGAAACGATAACAGCGATGCTTGAGAAAGTGGCAGTGTGTGGGTTTTGATTGCCGCAGCTTCGCGAGCGAGTGTATAAAGTTGTAAGAGAGATTGCCGAGGTAAAAGTTTATATACATAACTTAAGCTAAGCTCAATCCTTTATTGTGCATATCCTATATAGGTACTCTCCGATCAGATACAGCCAAGTGGAGAAACCGTCTCGGGTGAATATTATGACATTAAATTGTTGGCATATAACGCAAAGCTCAGGTCGTAAAAGAGCGATTCCCATGCAGATTTAATCGTCATTCGCAAAGAAGCTCGCTCGCTCGCTCGCTCATAACGTCTTACTCAGGCTCTCTCGCGCTCCGGGAAATTATCATACAAACAGCTACATCTAAAATCCGCCTGGCGTCGAGGATAACGCGCGCGCGCGCGCGCACGCAGTGCTGCAGGCGACAAAACGGCCGTATCGTGTGACAGAAGGAGAGAATAAGGAGAGGAGGGTGAATTTTTGCGAGGAAACGTGGGCCCGCGAGGCCAAAGCGACGAGAAGAGCTGCGCGCTATCGCGGGTGGGCCGAGGCGTAGGCGTCGCGGGACATGCAAATTACCCGCACCAGATTCGGCGATACATCTTAATTTCGCGCTCGCGCGCCTGCTGGTTTGTCGGCCGAAAATATACCGCCGCCAGCGGGCTTTCTTCTGCAAAGCGCGGAGCGACTTCTGTCATGAGCAAGCGAGCCTTTGTGCAAAGTGCACGAGAAATTTTGCTCTGCAGCCTGAAGTTGATGGGATTGAAAAATTTACTTTTCAGATGGTATTTTGATGTATTTTACAAATTCATATAGTTGTATTTTGAAAGATAGTTTTATTTTTGGTAATAGCTCACAGTATAGTTAAAAAAAAAGAATTGAATAAACTCAAGTGGCTAAAGTGACAGTTAATCGTATTATAACGATCGGGTAGAAGGAGAAAGCGTATACATCCGTATTTATCGGAGGCTCGGAACGGCAATAAATCGAAATGACAATCAGCGCCATCCGATACGTCATTTCATCACAAAGCAAACTAGTGTTAATTTCAACGGTAGACATTTCAAACTCAAGGCCAATTAATTCCTTATCTCACGTTGCAGCGTGGCCTTCAAGCCTGGAGGTGTCTATCGTTTCGCGCTCTCCCGTGTCTGACGAGTCATTTTTTTTTCCCCCCTTTCTTTTTCGGCGTCTACATTCCAACGGCGACACGAAAATTCGTGTAAACAGAAATAAGAATCAGCCGGTAATGTGATACGTCTCCGGAGAATCTGATATATATATATATATTATAAGCATGTATGTGCGTGTATAATTCAGCTAGGCGCGATGAAGCCACATTTTTGGAATGACTGCAGTCACAAGACTAACGAGCCCGAGAGCGTTGAAAAATGTCCTGGCTAAAGAATAACGATTCGCCAGGACTAATATAAGTAGAGGAGCAACGCACTGAGCACATATATATAACAATGCAGCTCGCAAGAGAATAGCAGATATATCGCATTAGAGATAGCTGGTTCGAGTTGGGCATATAAAGACGAGAGAGAATATTTGCAATTGGGTCATAAATCGAGGCTGAAAAGCGGGCCGTAAGCCATAAGCGAAGCCGCCTTATACATATCGTTGACATTAAAGTTTTTATTACACGGCCCGAGGTGAGGCCCGGGCATATTTCACGCCGTTCTCGCTCGGCGATATCCGATACGTTTCGAGCGCGTCATGTGGGTGCGCGAGAACTCCTTCGTCATCCTGCGCGCGCCGTTGGCGGCCCTAAGCCCCAGCGACGCGAAAAGAGGAGCGGCCCCAGAGAGGAACGACTTCCTGAAAGCTGGAAATTAAGCTATTAATTATTCGCCCGCCCCGAGGCAGCTTGCGGATATGCTATATAGATCGGCCTTTGCCCGGCTGGCTGATAACTTTGCTCTCGGACAACATCAGGATTCCTTGTGTTTTCAGACGCTCTTGTGTTAATTTTATTAACGCGACGAGTTCGCTGCGTTGTGTCTTTTTACGGCTCCGAGATCTATCCTTTGCTTATTTATTCATGATGCGCGGCGCGCCTCTAGGCTTCAATCACTTTTTACCTCCTCGCTAATAAATTAACTTATCTTTAAAGCTTGACAAATTTATTTTGACGTTCGCATTAATAAATAGCGAGTAGTTAAATTAATAATGGTCGCTTGAGCAAGGAGAAAGATTTAAAGGAATTATTAAAGGCATAAACAAGTAAGAGATTAATTCTCATTAAAATTCAATAAATATACAAAATTATCGAGAATAAATAAAACGCTTATTAAAGCGCGGCTCTAACTGTGGAGGGGCACGCCTAATTGATTCTCATAGCGTAATTTTGGCGGAAAGCCGATTTGAAAAAAGCCGTAAAGCAAGCGAAGCGAAGCCGCTGCAGGCCGGTAAATACACTTTCATTTCCCGGTAAAGCTGGCGCAGGGCATCCGGAAAAAAGCGCGTATATCCTTAAATAACGAGCCTTCAAAACAAACCATTATCATCAATTTAAATGAGCCGCGGAATGCCGGCAACGCGGCGCTTTTTCTACACCGGCTGCAATTTTCCCAGATATGACGATCGTCCCCGATTTGCGAATATCTTCGTCGTCCGGGCGAGGGCAATTTGTCCGAGGCGAGCGAGCTGGATACCGAAAGGGGGCCCTGGATTCCCAAGAGGATTCTCTCCTCCGAGAAAGTGGCTTCTTCGAAAGCTGCTGCTCTCTCGCTCTCTCGTGCCGAAGCTCCTCTCTCTCTCGCTCGCTCTAACATCCTCGGTCGATCTTCACGATTTAGCGGATATCAACTCGCTGCAGCCTTTTATAGGCTGTTGAGATGATTGATAGATTGGCTATTAGATTGGGCCGGTGTTATTATGGGATCATCGAGTGTCGATTGAATTTTTAGAAATTTAAATTCTGGATTATGTGTTTTAAATTTTTCGTACTTGCAGATTTTTATTGGGGCTTTGTACAATTTTGGCCTTTAAATTTACTTATGAAAGTTAATTCTTCCAAATTGCTAGTTTCAGCGGCATGCCAATTTGCGGGAAACAGAACTCAATTTCTTTATGGGTATTATCAGAAATTAGCTGATTGACAGGTAAATTAAATAATTTATTGTTTAAGTAACTTTCCGACTTTCATTCCCCATTATTGAAAAAAGTACACACACTTATATATCAAATAATGTTGATTTCACTTAAAAAATTAGCCATCTTATTTTAAAATCTTTATTTTTTCTTAGTACAATTAACTTTAATCGTAATGACTACATTTAAACGTAACTGTTCACATGTCAGTACTTTTGGTAAGTTCAAAGAATATAATTTGTACGCGTTTCTGCGAATTTTCAGTATTTCGAGTTTCGGAATTTCAATTATGTTCAGTGTCGAACTTTTTAGTAATTCAAGAACAATCTTTACGTAGCAAAGATTTCACTCAATGAAAATTAATTACTTTAATCGAAAGATAGATGCAATTATTTAAATTCAGAATTTATTCTTAAAAAGGAATAAAATATTTCACTGAGAAAGTTTGAAATAAATTTGTAAAGTACATTTTCGCTTTATTAATTATTGTAGAGTTTCTATTTTATCGGTGCGCTTAAATGATTGAAATATTTAAATGAAAGTTTTCCGCAGATTATTTTCTATCTAAAAATACTCGCAGTATTCAGGTGAATTTTCAATCAACTTTTGCGTCACGTTAACAGTCAGTTCAACATTTAACAATGGCTAAAAGAAAAAAAGTGTAAAGGCCGCAGTCGCAAATAAAAATGTAACTCTTAATAAAAATTGACACGCCAAATAAGCTGGCATTAGCATCGTCAAGATCGGCGGGCCCCTCATTCTCCCCAATAAATATCGTCCCACAACGACCCCTGAACTCTCCAACGTCACAGCATTTTCAGCAGCCAAAAAACTCGATTAGCAGACTATCTAAGCAACCCGCTGCATATAAGCGAGCAAAGAAGCAAGGGAACAGCAGAGACAACTCACTCTCCTTTGCTGATAGCAAACAAATATAATGGCAATTGCGAGAGGGGCTCGTTGTGCGTGGCGGTCGCGCGATATTAACTTTAATTGACCAACTCTCTCGCTCCCCGGCTGAATTGAGATTTATGAAGTAAATTCATTGTTTCGAATCGCAGCTCGGACCACCAACGCACTGTTCGCGTCGTCAGCTCTCTCTCCCTCCGCTTCTTGTCCTGCTTTATAAAGCGCGATGCCTCGACGCGTGTCTCGTCCGTCTGTCTCGCGGCTATATCAAATAATGCCTCTCGCCCGCACAGACGGATCGCCCGGGGGAAAAAGCCGAGGCGTGAATTTCTGCCAAAAAACGAGCAGTCGCCGGAGCTCCGGCCTTTTGTCTAGTCGCTCTCTATTGTCTTGACGCTGCTATTTTCGGGGGACTCTCTATTGATTTTGGAGTTTAGTCAAGTATTTTACAACGAGCCAAGAGATAGGAGACTCGGTGGAACAAGACTACGCGACGATTTTTCTTTTTAAGTGAGCTAACTGCTTTTAGAAATGTCGGCGAAGGGATAAAGAGCGATAGGTGCTAAAGTCTGTCTTTATATGTAATTTAGATTAAATTGCTTTGATCGCTCGATGAAATTGGCCCGTTCTTAGCGCGGCTGCATTCCAGAGGAGTTTTATTACTTTTAATTTTTACATGGAGATTTTTAATTATTTATTAACGTTTTTGCGAGGATATTTTTAAGTAATATATAACTGTACATAGAAATTTAGAGATTTCTACCGGATTTTCTGCATAACTGCAAAGAAATTATTATTAAATTAGCATATTCAATAATAAAGTAAGTTGTAGTAATTTTTAAAGATTGTTAAAGTCAGTTTTGCAGACAAGCGTAATACACAGCAGCATTTTACAAGCTTATTCTTTAGCGGAAATAATTTTCTGCAAATTGTTTATCAAACATTAGAGCTGAAAAGTATGCGCCTATAATCAGGCATACTGGTAGAAAGCCTACCATTATCTGTAGTAGATATATCCAAACTCTGTTTAAAAAAAAAAATATGAAAACAGCATAGCCAGAAATCCACATTAGAAAACATTAGCCCATAAGTCTCTCCCCGCATGAGCTCCGAGCAGGAGAAGAGCTCATGCTTGCTCGCTTATCCGAACTTGTCTTTAATGAAAATTTACACTCCCGCCTGTTTACGGCGGCGCGCAACACTCGTACAGATTAATCCCAGTCATTTAGCTCGCTCCCTCCCAGGCCGCTTCTCGGAGAAGCTGCGGGCGTGCGCGCTCGCCGGGAAATCGCTTAATTTCTTGGCTCATGTACGCAGCCTCGGCCGCCGCCGCCGCCGCCGGCGGATTTAATATTCGCGAATCCGGCTGCAAAGCCGTCACGGACGCTTTGACGGTAATGAGAGGGGAAGAACTCGCCGAGTCTTTTTCCGACTTCAGCTCTACTCGGGCCTGGCTTGTGCGTGGATTTTGCCGATCATCCAAGTTAGACGCAATCGTGTCTATTAATAATTTACTTAAGAAACGAGCTCTTAATTAATTATGAAGATTGGTTGGACTGATGCGCTTGGAGCCGGGAGGTAGCCGAGGCGTTTCGAAAGCTACGTTTGCGTTACTAAGATTTTTTATTTAAATTTCAATTTTTACTACTATGTATGAATGCAATTTGAAATAGTGCTATGCGACGCACTGTTTTTACGATTGCTTTGTATTGAAAATAATTTTAAAAATATTTAAACTCCCTCTGTAAGTGGCGTTATTTCCATATTGGGCATAAAAAAAAAGAAAACAAAAAATTTCCTTAAATTTCTCAAATTCCTATCCCAAGAAACAAAGCGTCCACTCATCCAGTCTACAGCACAAACAATTCCAAAGCAGCAGGCGCAATTAATATCAAAATAAGGTATCAATAGACAGACAGCGAGGCCAGCAAGCTGCGCGCCAGCAAAGAGCAACGGGAGCATCAACACGCGCGTATGACGTTAGCAAAACAGTGTAGAGCCCGAGGTCAGAGGATCGGCTTGCCCGAGCTGATAAGCCGTGCATCGAGTGGCCGCGCGCGCTCGGCGGAAGTCGAATTTATATTCGGCGCGCGGGGCTCGAATTAGAGAAGCGCGAGCCGAGCAGCTGGAGAGAGACACTGCGTCTTTACCTACCGCATAACCACTGCGCGCTCGAGATCGCGAGCTCCTCTTTTTACCTACTCGCCCGCCGGCGTAATTATAGTTAAGCACTCGCGGCTCAAAGCCTGCTGTCTCTGTGTATATATCCCTAAAAGAGATTAAGCTATGTAGCGCTGATTTGCTATGCGGGCCTAGATCAGTGGAGGGATTACTTTTACCGCGTGCTTTTCCTACTTTTTTCTTCTATTTCGGATTGTCTCTGCCTTCCTTCTGATATACCCATCAGACTGGGATACGAGCCTGAAAACGATGAAATTATACCAGTGACTCTTATCAACTCATTTCGTTACAAGTATAATTGATTTTTCGCTGGCTTACCGAAACAAGCATCGAAAAAGTAATAAGCGAGCAGGCATCGAGAAACGCGAAAACGCTCGTGAATTACGAAAAACACAGCGCGCGCGAGTCGTAAAAATTTAAATAATTACGCCGAAAATGACGGTCCCTCGCAAACAAGCCCATCAACTTTCGAAAGGCGCATCGGCCCTGAGTATACCCTACGCAAATAAAAGAAACGCGCGCGTGAAATATTCGGGTCATCATAAAAGAGAATAGCCCTTTTACGCAGCCGAAATTATTTTCCCCGGCGCGACTCCCCGTAATATATCCCCATAAAGCTCCGCGAAAGTGTAAATAATTTCGCATATTACATTGTTTTTCATGCGAGCGTTCGCGCATTATAATAAAACACGAAAGCCCGCTGAAAAATAGCCTTCGATTAAGCCGAGCGCGCGCCTGGCAGAAAGCCCGCGTATAAACACACACTCGCTCGCTCGCTCGCGCGCGCGCGGCGAATTGAAAAATCCACAAAATTATCGCACGCACTGCCATAAAGCCGAATGTATAATTTAAGCCCTCGCTCCTTTTTTCTCCTTCTCTCTTTCGCTCCTCCGCCAATAATCGTGAATAATAGCACGCGCACGTATATACGCAGTCCTCGTAGAAGCAGCCTTTTGACTTACGCTGATTGCGGCTAGTTTTCTGCCTGCCGCGCTTTTGGCAGCTAGACACTGCGAGGTGCGGGAGCGAGTTCAGCAGCCGGCTGACCTCTGCACAGTAAATTTCGAGAGGAGAGGAGAGCCGAGAAACGAGAATCGCTCGGAGGCCTGGGGAGAGTCTGGCTACTGTGTGCTGGTAAACGCTAGGGACGCTTTTACAGCGCGGGAGCTGACAAGTGGCCGGAGCCTCGTTGCTTTTTAACTTATTGTGCGTGGGATGTGGAATATCTTATTGGACTTTGTTGATATAAATATGATGTTTGGTCGTAATAAGGTTTTAGGTTGTATGATTGTAATCGGCGACTAATATGATGTGTATGTATATATAAGGACGAGGTATTCGCTGTAAAATGGTAATGATCAGATTTTATTTCGTTGCTTCTTACCGCCGTAATGTTTTTAAAGGTTATATGATTCACGGCACAAGCATTAGTTTAGATAAGTAAGCCCCTTAAAACGTTTTTTTTAGTAATTTCAGATATTACAATGACGAGCCAAAGAGAACGAGGCAATATAAAAGCGCAATCAACGAGATACTCGATCGTTTTGCATCAGTTTAATAGTTTCAAGCTTGGACATGGAGCAATAAAATGACGTGATTTGCTGAAATTTATTAACGTATCGAGTTTCAATGTAACGACTCCTTAAAACACATAACAGCTTCTTCTTCCCGTTCTACTTTGTTTACACACACACACCACACACCTCGCAGACTGGTATTAAAATCAGCGACTTGGAGGCACTCTTCTTCATCAACAACAAAGCAAGTTTGTACGCTCAAGATCTGACTTACTCCCAGATAAGAGGCATATCCACTTAGCGCGAGCTGCAGGCACGCATATGCTCTGTAAAAAAGGAGCGCGTCGATATAAGCAAAAGGAGTTAAAGGAAAATATAATCAGTCGATAGCGAGAAGGATGAGGATAAAAAGCTTTGCGCTCGCAAAGTAAAATGAGCGATAATCCAGGATCAGCTGGTACATATAAGAGGAACTCTAGCCGGCTACCAGGCGCGCACCAAATCAAATTGAACCGCAGAGGGCCGCGAGCGAGCTAATCTGCTTTGGACGATGACACGGCTGCGCCGCGCGAGGATTAGCCGAGCGCGAGGAATTCGGTGCGCGTCTCTCGGCTTCTCCCGTGAGGCCTATGTAAGCCAACCTTGGCGCACACCTTCAGGAATTCACGCGCGCTCGAGAGGGAGAGAGCTGCCGAGCTTGCTGATGAACCAGAGAGGACTGGAAATCTACGAGCTTTCTTCTCTTTGCTTCATTTTTCTTCCAGGATTAGAGATATTTTCCTTAAAATCGATTCTTTGCTGAAAATAATAGTTTTGTTGTGCAAGGGAAATATTTTCTTATATTCGCGTTGTTTAAGAGCACAAGTCATTATATTATTTCTTTTGTGTATTATGATACAAGGCACTTTCGGCAAAGAAGCATTAAATTTTTTATCTGCAAAATAAGTGGAAACAATGTCAGAGCGAAGGCATCCTTTGTATATAGATTCTCGAATAGCTTGATTTGCGATCGATTAAATTATTCTGGTCCCCCCGTCTGTATATTTCATAGGAATACGCGCATAAAAGAAGCTTTTACAACGCGCCATAAACATAACAATATATAAAGACGTCAGGTCCGTTTTGGCTTCATCCAACAATGCCGGTCCCGGACAATTCGAAAAACTGGTTTCCCGCCGGAATCGCGAAACTCGGCCATTATGACGCTTTGAGCTAAACGCGCGCAGGATTCAATAAAAGCCGAGGATCTCGCCGTGTCCGAGATTTAACTGCGGCCATCAAATTTAATTGAGATATACAAAGTGAGCGCTCATCGGGTATAAAGTAGTTAAGGCAGCCGCAATTTTTCAGGATCACGTCCGAATTGCTTATATATGCGTGTCTTTGCACGGCCTGGCGGGGCGTCACTAGAGGAGCCCAAAATAAACTTGTTCTCTCGCCCGACCACACGAAAGAGAATACGCACTCTGACTCGCATTATATATATGCCTTTTATTGAATCCTTAATGTCCCGCGCTTGTGTGTATAAAACAAATTGCCGGGGAACATTGATTCTTTCTCATTTTTTTTTATACTTCCAGCGAGATGCCTCGGCTGATTAATTAGGATCAATCGGATACATGAATTTCATTAGCCTCTAGCATTGTACGGCCATTTGGAAAAAGACGCGACTCCCATCTATCAGCTTGAGGTGAGATATTTTATCGCGCTCGCTCGCTGGTATAACCATTAATATCCAGCCGAATGGAATGCAGAGTAGCTTTACTTGAGTTTCACGATTTTTCATCCATCAACCGATCGCGCGTATAAAATAAACCAGTCAGCAATGTTGGAAGAAATTAACGTCAGGCTTCGATAACAATTTCAATTCTCTATGATGTGCATTTTACGGAAAGCGGTGTGCTGGCTAGCTATTCCCACAATTAAAGAATCCTTCAAACTTTCAAAGGCGGCAGCCGATGGAATTCCAATGGAAAGATCTGAGCATTAAACAGCAAAGATGATAGCCTCTCGCGCGAATCCTATTCGGGCATGAATCAGAGCCGGCTCTCGGGAGCGCGTAACGCTCGAAAAGAAAAGCCTCTTTGACCCCTTAATAATGAGCGCTCGGCTCTTTCTCTTGCACACACATATGTGCAGCAGCGCAGGCGAGAAGCCGGAGAAGCTCTTTGGTGGGAATGCAATCTCCATAAAACTGCTTCCGCGGAGCGATGAGCGTCCGGCAAAATTTGAGTTAAGGCCGAGCGGCTCCTTTTTCCCAGCGGGCATCGCGTATCTCTTTGTCGTGGTTCTCTCGCCTCTATATAGCTCGCCTACTCGACTTTACGAGAGCCCCGAGAGCGGAGCGTCAGCGAGCCTGAAAGGACGATAAAAAGCAGCGAGCGAGAGAGCGCGTCTAACCAGGCGCGCGCAAAGCAGAACGGCAATCGAGAGGCTCGCCAATAAAATGCCCGGGATGTCAACAACGGGCCCTTTGTGAGCCCGGACCACCAGCAGCGCCGCACCGCCGCAGCTAAATTTTCCAAGTGCCATCGATACACGCGCCCCGCTAATGAAACAGCGCTCGCTACAGAGCGGGTTATTGATGGACCGGAGGCTAGGCCCACTCTCTGTGGCTCCTGTCTCACGCGCACTTGCCAGCTTCTATATAGCTTGGAATTCTCCAGAGGTGTGTCAACTGCTCGCTTATCTTTTTAATATGCCCGCAGCCGTATGTAGGTATATATACGCTTCGCTCGAATCCCGATGGAATTATGCGCCTTATGAGAGATAAAGCTTTTAAGAGCGCGTGCGGGCTCGTGTAATAAAAGACGTTGTTTTGGGACGGCCAAGCCTGCGCTTAATGAGCTGGCTAATTATGCCTTTTCGTAAACTCTCTATGCAAATGGACGGCTATTAAATTCCGCGATTATTCCTCTTATCTAATAGCTCGCTGAGCATTAATGTAGCCTTCTTTTATTGTCTCGACTTTTTCAGCTTCATGGCCCGGCTCGCTGCTGATTGATAAGTTAAAGGCCTTGATTTATGATGCATCACTGCCTCGTCGGATACGTCGGATTTCCATACTGGGGGAGAGCAGTCGCTTTTTTATTATTAAAATTTAATGGCTTACATAACACACTGAGCATTTTTCACTCACGTGTACAGATAAACTCTTTCTAAAACATTTAACTCGCCTGATACTTAATTCGGTTGTTTCTCCGCTCCTCTCGAATGTAAAAACGCGACAAGGACGCAGACACTGCATTTGAATAGCTGAACTTTCGTCGCGAGCGTAATATTTCAAGACCACACACGATCCCCCGGCTCGCAACTGTTTTTCAAAGAAACTGCGCCACTCGAAGCCGTCGAATGCTCGAATTTTCAAAGCCGCGACGCGACCGGAATTTTTCAAGCGCGAACGAGCTGGTCACGCTGCGTATACAACTTAGCCGCAGCGGCTTAGGATCGTTAGCTCCTGGCTTCAGTCTCTTATTATGAAATTAGCGGCGCGATAAGCGCGTCGGCGAAAAAAAGCGCGCGTTCCGGTCCAGAGCTCGCTTCGCGAGGAGAGAAACGAATCGGACGAAGGCAAGACGGGGCCAAAAGAGAGGAAAAAAGTCGAGGCCCATAAAAACGTCAAACATTCCCCTAACCTAGAGAAACGTCTTCATTACCGCAGCCCGATCGTCCCTCTCTCTCTCTCTCTCGCTCGCTTGGTTTCTCCGTCTCGCTCTTTCTCTCTGTGTATAAGAGCGAGGAGAAGCGAGAGTGGCTCTCGGAGAGCTGCTTCGTCAGCGAAAAAATATCGGGCGCAAAGAATGTAGATAAAGTCCGCTCCTCTTTGTGTATACACTCCCGTGATTTTTTTCCGACTCGGGGTAGTCATTTTCTGAGCTAATGGTAGAGAGCTCCGGAGCGTTCGACAGCGCGAAATCGCGCATAGAGTTTAATTGTCAGAGGCTCGCGCGAAGCTCTGGAAAAATGAGAGTCAGGCACGTAAATTGCGATCCGCGCCGGCCGTGGGCAGCGCAAGTGGTAAGAGGACGAGACCGATCCGCCAGGCCGATCGCGTAAGAATGCTCCTCTTTTTTTTGGACCGCCGAGGAGGTAGTGTATATTCTTAGGAGAGACGTTCCGGTATATTGTGCCGGATTCCGCGACGGGAAATATGTGCCCTTCGAGCTTGTGGATATATACGTATTTCTGCGAGAGTGCACTTCCGTCGGTGGATGGAAGCTCGCTATCTGCCTTGTAATTGTTTGTAAGTGGCGCGCCGAGTCGAGCGGACCGGAGGGTACAATGGAGATTTTTCTTGCGTTTTAGAGGATGTTGCTACTGCTTTTACCGTACGGGATGCTGCTGGGATCATTCTCGCTTGACATATTTTCACTTTTATTTCCTCTGCTGAACCTGTGTTTAGGTTGATTGCATTAATTATGCAATTGATGTAAGCTAAATTATAAAAGTTCTTGGAAAAGATGATATTTTTTATTTTTATATTATAGTACGAGGAATAATTCAGTTCAAAAAATTACTTCAAAACTACGTTTAAATTTAACAAACTTTTAGTTTTAGAGGTATCCATCATTTTTTAACTTTTAAATCAGTAACTCCAAGCTAAATCATTTAAAGAAGATAATGAGACTTTCAAAATAGAGTTATAGAATAAAAATTATAAAAACCTATTATTGACTATATCTTTTGTTTTAGTTGCAACATGAAAAACCTTATTAAAAAATTATCGTTTAATCACTCATGCTTTCTTTTTTATTATACTTTTGTATTTATCTAATATTTATTAATCTTTTTTTCACAATTAAAAATTAAAAATATTTTCCTTCAAAGCCTTACTGCGCCTTTTGATTAGTATTTATATTAAATTTATATTGGCCAATTAAAAATTGCAAATATTTTATTTTAATCTATAGCAATTTTCAATTTTTATTTTTATTTTTTTTAGAAAACAAAACAGTTGAGATTCCAATCATTCGGCAATCCCTTACTTATCATACTGTAAAACACAATAAGTTGAAGAAAAGTAGTAATTTAACAGTGGGCATAATTCAGGAAAAATACTGCAAAAATCGTAGCGAAAGAGGCTCGCAGTCATAGTCGCAAGGAAAAATGTAATAGCATATAGGGAAAGAGAAGCGAGCGAAAGAAAGAATCTGGGTAAAAAGAAAAAAGGATGAAGAATGAAGAAGGATGATCGGGGGCTCTGTTAATAAAGAAGTCAACGTTTTAACACAGCTCGCTGCTCGACAGCAGCGTCCCCTCTTTCTTCCTCTCTCTCTCTCTTAGCAGTAAACGCCGCTGCTGGCTCGCTCGCTCGCTCTCGCAAGTACGCAATTTATGTAATTGTCTTTTTCTACCTTGAGAAAGCAATGCATATTTTTTATCTGCTTTTTACGAGTATCCACTTATGACTACTTGATACTCGCCGGCGCGAGCTGACTTTTTTACGCGTGCGAAGGAGGAGAGAGAGAGAGAGAGAGAGAACGAGACGGCTATAATTAAAACGTACAATCAACCGACTAATTTGTCCTCCAGCGCATTAATAAAACTCATATGTGCGCCTCCCTTTCTCCCTCTTCTATTCCTTCATTCCTTCTTTTCCTCTCTTATTCTGCTTCTTTCTCTCGCGGTTATACGACTCTGCCCCACGCACGCGCGCGCTATTTTTAAACGCCGCGAAATTCCGGGTACTTTGTAGGGTTACATCTTGCTCAGCCGTTCTCCTGTGCGTGTGTGCGTGAGTGCGTAAGCAGCGCGTGCTTCCGCGAGATACAGACAGCGAGCGAAACACATGAAACATCAGGAACGAAATAAACGGTCGCGGGCGCGTAAACAATTTTGTCAGGCCATTAGCATAGGAGAATCAATCAGTGTCGCTGGCTGAGTATGACGTTAGATTTTAATCGGCTTTCAATGCTCAGCCAAGCGCGTCTACGATATTCCTAAGCGAGCGGCGTCCGCGAAAAAAAATCGACTCACAGTGTCTCTATGAAGAAGAAAAAAAGCAAGAGCCGCGATTATCTCGAAAAGCCGAGGCTCGTATGTATATACAGTCTCGAGGCAAAAATTCAGCTCTCCTCCGATTTCAAGCCGATCTCGAACGGCAAGAAGGGAGGCGCGCGCGCGCAGGCGGCGGCGGGCCCATTTAGCATCGGCGCGACGTATTGAATCGTCAAAAGTCAAAACTGTAACCGGAGGCAGAGAGCGAGCACTGCTGGCGGCGGAGCGACCGGTTTTGAGCCTTTTAGGAGGCGCGCGAGCAAGCCTGCGCTCACTCAATTGAGCGATACGCGATCGGCCACACACGGTACATTTAGAGCCGTACGACTCCCTCCCTCCCTCCCTCCCCCTTGGCTGCTCTCTGATACTCTTTCAAAGGCTATTCGACACAAGCTCGGCTTCGCGCTCTCTGGCATACATTACCTCCGACCTATTGTCCTCTCAACTCTGCCGATTTCGAGATCGGTTCAGCGAGTTGGCGCTGCCGCGAGATCGACGAGATCTTTCCAGGCGGATGATTAGGGGATCGGGAAAAAATGGGCATAATTAGCCATGATGATAATGACCGAGAGCGAATGACAGTTTTTTCTTTTTTTTGCTTCGCGGAGATATAGCAATCAGCTGATTTATATTCCGTTCTTAGAAATTTTTATGTGCTTTGTCATTATGATGCGACTTACTTTTTTATCCGGGCTTGCTTTTTTCTATGTATATATTATGTAATATCCTCTCGTCGAAAATTCTCGGCTCTTGATTTTTTTTTTATTCTTAACGATCGGACGAACGATATCTTTTATAAATGAGCGTCACGGTGTATGAAGGACACGTTATTTCGATGCCGTAACTAATGAACTCTACGTTAACTCGAGCTTTTCGAGGAAAAGAAAAGTATTCCAGCTTTCGTTCGAGATTAAAAATTAGGCGATAAAAGTTTTGATAAACGAAACTATAAAATACCAGCGGTAGGAAAAACCATAACATAGATACACATAATAACCGTTAATCTTCGTCGCAAGCTCGGGCGACATTGCAGAAGTACAGAACAACACACTAGAGCATCTCCACCTAAACGGTCTCATCCAATGCCAAAAGTACCCTAGACACACTCATACCACGTCAGCGTAATGGTAGGAAGTCAGAGAGGGCAGCGGACTCGCAACATAGTAGCAGCTTGCGCGCCGGGCGCGATATTGTCCTTGCACGCTCGCGCGCATTGAATAAACAGCCCGAGCTTTAAGGAGACTGCGGAGGGCAGCTAAGCGTTCTTTAATTAGAAGAGGCGCTCTCGCGGCTGGCTCAAAGCGCGCCGAGTTGACACGCGGTAAGAAAATACCGAAGCAGCAAAGGTTATTTTCGCGTTGCGTAAGCCGGATTGATTAATCGCAGCGCGTGCTTACACTGGATTCTCGGGTTTTTAGCTTGCGAGCTTGCGGATGTAACGTCGCCGGATAAATTCATTCTGACTGATTAAAGTATTAATATTGAAACTATGCTGATGAAGACGTCTGTAGGAAAAATCGGCTTATTAGCGCTTGTTTATGAAAGTTCAATCTCTAGCCGCCTAAGCGAGCCGTAAAATCGGCCGGAAAAAACCGGCAAAAAGAAGAATCCCGAGCTGAGCAAAAAGCTGACTGCTCGCGCTTTGAGATCCAAGCGCTGGTGGGTATATACGCGACGCGTCTCAATGACGAGAAAGAGCGAGAAAAAGAAAGAGAGAGAGAGAGAGAGAGAGAGAGAGAGAGAGAGGACTGGAGACAGGACGCGGGCGCGCGAGAAAGAAACGCCACGTGATGTAAGTAGCGTGAAGCACGCACGAGAGCTTACGTCGAGCTTGCTGCTCACGGAGCAAGTGTAACGTCGTATGAGCGCAAGCGCACACGTATGTGTGTGTGTGTGTGTGTACGCGTATTAGCACGGCGATGTGCACACACAGGCACAAGGGAGTGCCTTGGCACACGGGGAGGACGCGGACCACCCACACGCGGGACCACCGTGCTAGCCCCCTGGCATACATTAGGTTCCGCTCACTCTCTCTCTCTCTCTCTCTCTCTCGCGCTCGCGCGCGCGCGCGCTCTTTCTCTCTCCAAAAACTATACCGGCCGGCTCGCTCTCTCCCCACTCTCCCTCTCTCTTTCTCTCTCGCGTATAGTCGCGCTCTCGTTGCCGATTGCTCTCGGCTCTCTCGCGAAGCCATTAGATACTTTAATACGGGCTCGACACCCGTTTAATTAGCATTTGATACGGATCCCCTCTCTCTCTCCCTGCCAGCTCTCGACCCATCGGACAATCGGCTTCTGTGTCTGCAATATCGCGCGCAAGCATCTGTCTGCGCGCGGGCTATTCCCCCGTCATTATTCGGGCTCTCTCGCGGTGCGCCCGGCGACCTGACGAGCCGATGAAAGCCAAAGGAGGACGCGACGATTACGGATATGCGCCGATCGCTGCGCTTTTTCTCCCGGCTCGGCAAAAACTACACCACGGCTTCAAGCACGCCTACGTATACGAGACGCCCTTTTTACATTACGTACTCGCAGCTCTTTTTTTTCTTCCAGAGCAACGCTATAAATATTTACCGCACATACTAATTTCGCGCTCGCTGAAAAATGGCCGGGCTCGTTAATTTGGCCTTCTGGAAAAAAGAGGCTGAATAATTTGGACTTTTCTTCGCTCCGCGCAGATAAATTGACTGCATTCGCGTAAACGGCAGGGAGAGAGCAATCCTGCGCCTTAATTATACATTTCTTTTTCCAGCTAATTACACTTCACTCATTTCTTCAAACGCATACAGTTCTTGCTGCACTCGCAGTCGTAATTATTCAACGCGTCATCGTCGGATCAATTACACCGATTCCCGCACAAATCATCTCGTGCTCGCGATAACTGCTTAAACGATCGGTTGTGCGCTATCGTAATCGACGAGCGCGCCCGTTGATTAGCGCCCCATCCTCCCGAGCGCTGTGACGTCATCTCATTTCGAGGTCAGCCCGACGAATTGACTCGTCAAAGCGAATCATAAGTACATACGCGCGCCACTTTTACGAGCTGCTAAGAACCATACGTATGCGTATATACATACGCGATGCGATCGGCGCGAGCGCGCGCACAAAACACGCACTATACAT
The DNA here is from genome assembly GCA_900480035.1 of Eupelmus urozonus. NCBI lineage: Eukaryota > Metazoa > Arthropoda > Insecta > Hymenoptera > Eupelmidae > Eupelmus > Eupelmus urozonus. The sequence continues at coordinate 56,502 of UELX01000385.1, read as the reverse complement.
CGTGAATCACGCGTGTTAACTTTCCAGCCGAGCGACTGCATCGATCAAAAGCTCGATCGGCTCCTCGACGCCGCTATGTGTGTGTGTGTGTGTGTGTATGCTCGCGAAAAATAGTTCTAATCAGGATATAAATGCCGAGAGCGATACGCCGGGAGCTGGCTCCGAGATTTATAAACCTGTTTATTAAGTTGGATATGCGCCGCGCTCGGAAATAAATGTCGTGGCAAGTTTGACGCTAAGAGGAGAGCCGGACGATGAATGATTTTGGAAATTAGGATGATAAAGACGCCCGGGCCCGGAGAATTAATCTCTCGGATTTTTCATAATGGACCCGGCCAAACGGGAGATATTCCGGGCTTTTGTTGCCGGCCGGGCTGATTGATAGTGTCGCCGTTGAGCGAGCGGTTGCCAAACTCGATTGAGAAATATATCCGAGAAGCGTTGCCGATTTTTTCTCGCCTCCTCTTCATTCCGGATTTATTGTTTAGTTTGCACAGCTGACAATTTATCGTTAATTATTAGGCCCGAATCAGGCGGCTTAATTTTAAATGATCCGAGACGATAAAGCGCAGCGCGTATATAGGCGTTATCTGTCACTCGAGGCGAATTAACCGCAGTATCTTAAGGACAAAAAGGCGAATAATTCGCTGCTCACATTTGTACAAAACAAGCCGGAGAGCGAGCTGGGGCCCGCGCGCGGGTATCGTATAACAGCTCGAATATTATATTGCGGCCTGTAGCTTTCTCTTTCGAAATCACTACACACGCCAGTGACGCCTGCGATGTCACATTGTCCCGCGAACGATCCATCATAGTACCGCAATTCAGACGATCTTTCTGAAGCATTTGTACACTCGGCTTCGTACACAAGCCCCGAGAGCCGTCTCCCGCTTTTGCCAGTGCATTTTATTTTTCCGCTTTGAATTTTAAATCGGAGACGCCGAGCGATTCTGGAAGCAGAACGCCTGTCGTTTAGAGCCGGCAAAAGGATGGCTTACTATTAGTGACGCGCCGCGTCACTTTCGATGCCTCGGTAACGCTGCGTTCATTTATAATGCTTAGAGCTGCGGTTAATGCAACGAATTAATTTTTGTGCGTATATCACTTTACGAAATAAAAGCGAAACGAGCGTTATTTATGGCTCGACGCTAGGGCATAAATATTTTTAAAAGTGTTGCCTAAAAATCTTGATAAATATATTACAAGCTATATTTTTCAGCGTTTTACGAGACGTGCTTTTAAATATGAGGTGCCGGGCCGCGTGTCTAGAAATTCTCATATTTGCATACAGCGAGTCGCTATTGTTTAAAAAATAAAAGAAACTTTATTCAAAAATATCCTCTCCATCAAACGTAGTTTAAGATCTGTATAAACGCAGATTATTTTATTTGTTTATTACACGCATCTACAATAATGACACTAATTAGCGCCATTCGAATAAATCGCCCGGAGCGCATCTTCCCCGGCGAGCGCGATCAAACCATACACGAGCATACCCTTGATGCATCGTTATAAAAAAAAAAAGAAAGGATCAAAACTACGTTCCTCGAGCGAAGCTGTCGATCAAAGGAGGAACCCTAAACACTTCCATAGCTCTCCTCTTCCAAAATTTACGAGCAGCCTCTTAATAAACGCTCGGGCCTTTCGCGTGTACACAATCGTAACACGCGCGCGAGCTGGATTCCTCCTAATGATGATTAACCTACGCCCCCCCCCCCTGCGTGTCACGTGCCCTGGGCAAGGTCGGGCCGACCTTTGCCGGCGAGCGAGCCGGCATATTATATGGGATTTGTGCGCCGAGGGAGGCCCTATTAGTGATAGGATGGGATCGTGTGACTCTTACCGATGTGTATGCTGCTCTTTTCGTTTAGGAATGTTTAGAGCCGAGATTCTTGTAGATGGAGCGGTTTTTTGGGTGGAGGAATTTGATACGCGCCGCATTGATTCGCGAGCGAAAAATCGAGTGGGTTCGCACTTTGTTAAGATCCGATGGCTTCTGAAAGAGGAAAGACTCTTTATGACAAATGTTTCAGTCATTTATCATTGGGTATACGTGTTGCGATCCACGGAATTTGCTGGGCGATAAAAGTTCTTTGCCTGCTCATTGTCCTCTTTTCTTTTCTTCGTATCTCGGAGATTTAGACATTTTATATATCTGATCTGATGCCTTAATACAAGATGATTGATTGATTCAAACTTTATAAATCGTGCGTTTATAAAATATTAAGTTCGTGTAGCGTAAATATTTCAAAGTTTTGATTAATGTCATAATTATAGGAAAAACAATACGAATAACATAAAGTGTAATAAAAAATTGTTCTCCACGTATATATAAGTCTCGACTTCCCCTATCCAGAGCCAGAGACTCGCCATACCTTATCCTCCCTATCCTTCTTTCTCAAGCTACGTACGCGTTTGCACCCGGCGGAGAGTGCTAATTATGGGCTCAGATTCGATTCCAGGTATGGCTGGAATGCCCTCCGAGAGCTGAACGATCGTCCGAGTGACGGGACCCGCCGCTGCCTCCTCGCCAACGAGTCGACTCGCTCCTCTCTCTCTCTCGCAATATCGAGCTCTGGAATTCCCGCTATTCCAAAATTGCGCTCGGCACATATTTGATCAATTGTTTCGCTCGTCGTTGTCGCGAGATTTTCCGCGTAATCGTTTCGCTGAGACTGCTTTCTCGCCCGGCTTTACACTGACATGCTTCTCGCTTCTCTCTCTCTCTCTCTCTCTCTCTCTCTGGCTCTTCTTATCAGTATACAGTCGCTTGTTATCGGCTAAGGAGTGGCTTCAACGGGGGCCGATTTTACTTGTTTGTTTAGTTCGTTACTTACGATACTGAGCTTGGCTTATATGAGATGTATGGAATTCGTTCCAACTCTTTGCGATACTCACCTGAAACAGAAAAAAATGACAGATTATAATTATGCGTTTAATTTTTCATAATAATACGTTACTACTTTTATTACGATTCACCGAGTTAATGTATGTGTAGTCAGCATAAAAGCAATAAGAGCTGCAGAGCGGATAAAAAGTACATTGTACGGATCCGTTAGAGTAAACGCTTTGTCTTAGAGAAAGCAACACGCAGAGCGAGCTTATTTACGCAGAAGCCTCAAGTTGCGCGCTTTTTTTTCGACAATGAACACATCATTTCATTAACACTTTAATTAGCGGCTATTAAAGGCGTAATGCCCCCTCCCAGGCACTGGCTGCGCAAACAGGAAGATCGGCCAAGTAGATGCAGGCTCGCAACATTACACGAAATAATTAGCGTGTCACGAGCCATAAAGCCGCGAGTCAAGGCATATCGCGGAGGAATTAAAACTATACGATGTCCGACGCATAATGATGATCCGGGCGAGCTGGGGTAGCTGCGCGCGTGTGTATACGAACCAGAGAGAGAGGGAGAGAGCGAGTAAAAGGCAATTGGCAGCGCGCTTTTATGGTCATCGAGCTCGCGCGAGCGCGCACGGCTGCGTGAGCTGGCGCGATATTTCTTCCCCTCGGTAATGTAGCTCTCTCTCTCTCTCTCTCACTGTGATTTTCCGTTTTTCGTTATGGTAAATATGGCCAAGCCTCTGGATCCTTCAGGCTTTAGCTGCGCTTGAATCAAGTTGGCGCGCTGCTTGTGTTGAATGAGCGAGTTCATTAATTATGATTTGTGGCTGGCTTGAATGATGCGTGCTTTGGAGATTTATTCTACCGGGTATGTGTATTTGCTTGTTGACATTTTTGACTGAAAAGTTTAAATAGGCCCTACAATCAGGATATTACTAGATTATATTATTATCAATATAATTGCTGAAATTAGTTAAACTTTAGTTAGGGCCTAGTTATAGCTGACTTGATGAAATTTCTACTCGGCTTATGTTTAACAAGATAAAAATTTTTCTTCATCTAAAATCGAGCACTTTCCGGTACAGGCACGCGCTCGGAGGCTTTAAAAAAACTCGAAAAATCTGCCTGAAACTTCAGCGCCGAGAATGCATCTCTCTAACGAGCCATGTAATATGATCGGGGCCCCAGAAAACTTTCACTTATTAATAGTTACCTAATTGAACAAACGCATGCATAATTAATGACTCGGACCTGATATTTATAGCCTTTACAAATTCTAATTGAAAATGTAATCCGCGACGTATACAACGTTGTCCGGGCAGGATCGCGCACTCGCTCTTGTATATCAAGTCGAGCGCGAATTCAGCCTGCTCTTATAAAGCTTATACACACATAGAGAGAGGGAGACAGGCCAGCGGACACGAGCATGTGAAAAACGGCCTGTTTACGATCCGCGGCCAGGTTGCGCGCGGCTTAGGAATGCATTAATCAAGCCGCAGCGACGAAGACGCGAGGACGATTTTATCGATAGCAGCGCGGACTCGTCAAACGGTACGGCGAAAAAATTTAATTGCCCTCTTCCTGTTTTAACGCGCGGCTGAGCTCCGAGGCAAATGTGCAATTAGAATCCGCGAGTGCGTTAGAGGCTTCGCTTGCCTATGAGAGCATCTTAATTCGCGGCTAGGGTCGGCAGACTCTTGTAAATCATGCTTGGCGGAAGCATGGCCAGCATTATAGGTAAATATTTGCAATTTTCTTGGGCTGCTTGACATTGCGTTCTAAAAAGCTTGAATTCATCGCAATTAGAAAAAAACATTTTTTGATGCACTGATAAAATTACAAAATTAGCCAGTAAAACTGTCACAGAATAAACATCCAAAAAAAATTCATACAACAGTTAATTGATTTGATATAACGTACGAATTGTATGTATTGTTAATTTTTCTACACTTAAGTAAAATTTTCTATAAGTATAGTTATTTTTAGCATTTCTACAGCTTATGTCGGCTTTACCGGCTAGTATTGTAATTTTTCCAAAGATCCTCCTTTCACTGTATTATTTGAAAAATTTAATAATTTTAAACGCATATATTGGCACTTTGCAAAGGATCGATCGAAAATTTAAGTTAATGCATTAGGGCAACGTATCGTTTCCTTTGAAAGTATCTGTGCAAATTGCATAATGCTGGATTATTCACGAACGTACGTGGAAAACGATATAAGTATACGTTAATAGCCGATAGTTACTTAGTTACCAGGATCGATGATCATTTTACTTTGTTAAGAGTTAAAATTGTACGTTTCGCGGTGTAAAGGGAATATTAGCTTTTGCTTTCCGATAGAGCCTCATCGTAGACGTACACATTAGACTCGCGCTCGCTCGCATCGTTTATATATATATACTCGGCGCGCTTGTCAATTTAAGAATTGTGCCATTTTGCGCGCGCTTTCAATCTTGGACGATTACGCTTTATTATGCGGCGATTAAGCATTGTGGCAACAGCGACATCTGGCAGGTTGAGGAGAAAAAAAAACTTGCTCGATAATACCTTAATTGTCCGTATTTATCGTAACCGAGAAAGAAAGCTATGGAATGAGAAAAAAATTATAATTTTATCTCTGCGCAGCGCGCGATGCGTGCTTTTTATTAAACGCACGGCTGGTGCAGGTAATTTTTATAAGCGTGAATGAAAATATGTTAAATACGACAATTTGCCAGTAAGACGCGCGCATAATGTTGATTTTATGAAAATCGCGGAATATCGTAAAAATTACGTTCGTGATAAAAATTAGCATAATTAACGGTAAAAGACTATAGGCGCATAAAGCTCGGCGAGTAACGCGATACGTAGAAGCTTTTTAAAGCTATTATTACTTTAAACCGCGCGATGATCGTTAGCGCGAGCTCTTGAAAAACAAAAGTGTAGTTTTCACTATTGCAGCACTGCGGCTAAGGAGGACTCCATGCTACTCGTCCCCCTCTAAAGAACAAATTGCACAATGGCGTTTACAGTATATCGCTCTGAGAAGCGCGAGAATAGCTGCGCAGCGTGTAATAAAGCGCGCATAATGCGTTTATCATTGATTAAGCTATAACAATATTTTGTAATATCAGGATAATCGTTCTTATATCTCCAGATGAATTGGAACTGTATCTCCGCGAGATAAGCGCGAACGATTAGTGCGCTCGCTCCATTCAGCTGCTATATATATGTGTATAGGTCTGTTCCTTTGGCACGTGCGGCCCGACAATAAGCCAGCGCATTATACACACAGTCAGGTAGGTATATACATATATCTAGACGTGAAAAGGACAGAAAAGTGCAGTGCGTACTCGCGCCACACCTCCGGAGGCCGAAAGAAAACGAGGTCAGAGTTAAGTGAATGAAATAGCTGTGGTTACGGCCGCGGCTCTTTATCCTCCTCCTTTATGTGCTTTCTGTTACTTTGTACCTACACGTCGTCGTCGCCGTCTTCTCTCTCTCTCTCTGTCTCTGGGAAGAGAGGGAGGCCAGATGACAGGAATTTCAGCGACAGGCTAGCACAGATGATACGAGCGACGTGTGGGCTCATTGTTTCCGGTCAGGAAATGGGTGGAGCCGCCGCGAGCGTCCCGGCTTTGCGCAGGTGATGACATATGGACTATATCTTGTTTCTCGGCTGTATGCGTGCAAGAGAGAAAAATGGCGCGAGTTTTATAAGCAACTTGGCTATTATGCCTCTTTCGCCGGGGTACTGTGTAATTTCGAATTCTCATTCTCGCTCAATCGTCGACCGCAATTGTATGCTTCAGCGATACAATGTGTTAGGCTTAACTAGGGAATACTTTTTAGCGAGTATTTCAGTCTTGATTCGACGAATTTTTTTATTGAGACTTGAGACTACTTTGCAATTGAAATTAATAATAATCCTTTTAATAAACCGTGTTTTCCGCTACTGCAAATCAAAATATCTGATTAAAATAATAAAGTTGCGATATTTTCCGACTAATCCAAAAATTAGATCACGTTGAAAGCTACGGCAACTTGTCAAATCATCAACGACAAAATTACAAAGAGACACTCGCATTATTACCCTTAATAATATGTCAAACTCTCGGCGATCAATAATGCAGACTCGGCATTTTTGTCGCTGCATACACCTCCGCCATAGCCGCTGAGTATATCTATCTCTCTCTCTCTCTCTTTCTCTTTCCCTAGCTCGCGGCGGTTCAACGTCCAGAGCAGCCAAGCGCCTAGACTACCTCGGGAAAATATCGAACGGGGTGCTAGAGAGCGAGTAGGAAGGGACTATTATTACCCGAGAAAGAGAGAGGCGCGAGAGAGAGAGAGAGAGAGAGGGAGCGTAGGTATCGGGGCTCGAAAACAGGTGGCGGCTCTTTCCTCGGGGCCGAACGAGTCGAAAATTTATGGTCCGGCCACGGTAGCCGCAGTGTTTTGTGTCTGCGTTGCGGTAGTCCTCGTCCCCCGATTACGGAGAAGATTCCGAGAGCCCGGCGCCAGAGAGCGGACCTCCAGAGATACGACGACAAGCGGCCTACTCCTCTATACACACACACACACACACACCTACGCGCACCATATTTTGGTTGGACGAGCGCGATGACTGATCAAAGAGGCTTTTCGTGTTGTCGGCCGTGTATTCTCTCTCTTTCCAAAGATATTTACGGGCTTATCGCTCCCCGAGAGCTACAATGCCTCCGCTAAGCCCCCGAGCTTTTCGGGTTACCGGAGAAAAGCTGCTTTCTTCTCGGACGACGCGGCGCTTGCTTTTATCCTAGATTAAACGCCGAACAACACTTTTAAAAACCGTTATTAATGTTTGAAAAAACGGCTTTGACTACCGGCGAGTGGAAAAAAGCGTGAACTTAACAGCAGGATATCTATCATTACTGTCGCTCGCGTCACATTGCAGCCAAGACGCTAAACAGTAATATATTAAAATAATAAGCACCGGCTGTTAGGAATAAAATAATTGAAAAATTTATAGTTTAGCGCGACAATTACTACTATTAATTACCTCCAAGTATCGCGAAAGCAGGTAATCATTAGTCGCACTCTATTTTAGAGCATCCTTATAAGAAAATGGCGCGTGCGCCGCTGATTACAAGGAAGACAGAGCGCTCATCGGCTGCTTTCAATTGGGAGCCGCGCTAAAGCCAGCGCATGTAGAGCTCGATGCGCTCGAGGTGACGAAGAAAAGGGCTAGGAGAAACCGGCGCGGAAAGAAAAGAAGAGAAAAAAGTCGGGGAGGAAGAGAGAGCGAGAGAGTCTGAAAAGAGAGTCGAAGGACGACGTCGCGAGCAGTGCGCGCGCGCGAGAGCGTGTTTCGTCGTAACTCAAGTCTAGTTAAGGGAGCCATAATTCAGGGGATAGCACCGACTCGTCGTTTACTTCAAACGGCCCATAAATTACGGCCTTTTAATTTTGCGATATTAACGAAAACAGCCGCCGAGCGGCTTTGCTCGTACGCTCGCTTTTTATTTTCAGACAGTTGGACGTTTTTTTTTTTTTAAGTTTATTATTTATCTAATGTAAGGTTGGATCTTTGGATTAGTTAAAAGCTTATGTGTATAAAGTAATTACGCAGATAAAGTAATTATTGAAGGCGTTGCATAATTTCAGGATAAATAAATAATTATTTTTCTAATTGCACTTTAGCGCTTTGCATATTAAGTGTTTTAAGTAGCGCTGTCAAAGGCATTATTTATTACGTTCAAACTTTGTCGCGTTTTTTAAGTTAAAGTACCGTTGTACCTGTCACTAGGCGTACTACTATAATTTTAGCGTTAAATCACGACAAGATGAATATCACTTAATTACGTAATGTTAATTATACATGGTCGCGGCCAGAAAATTAATTATCCTATGCATTAATTCATATTTTCTAAAAAAGAAAATAACACAGTAAAACTCGTTTATCGTTTGCTCGCCGCAATTACCGCTTTTCATTTTTTAACAATAATTTTCTGAAATGAACTGTGATTAAGATGCATGTCGCTCGCAATTACAGAAGAATAAATTTACATTAGAAAGCATCCCGTTTTGTCAACTTTTAAGATCATCCAGAAATGCAAATTCTCATTACCAATATTATTAATTCATTTATCATATTCAAAAATTTTAATAAATATTAGTAATCAAATCTTTGTTAAAAATAATATCGTTAAATTATATTGATTAAAATAAAGTGTCAGTTGAATTAAAATCCGCCTTAATAATATCAAATAATAAAAAAGTGTAAATAAGCGCATAAGCGAAAGTCCAGGTCAGATAAAAAAAATCTGCTCAAGTAAGAATTTGCTAAAACTTTGGAGAAATTGTACTTGTATGTTTCCAAGACGAGATCGTGCGTCGAAAATCGGCCGTCCATATTTTCGTCATGTTCACACCTGGTCCCATAAAAACTGGTAGTTATGTTTACGAGCGCGAAATCGAGGGAAAGAGAAAGAGAGAGCGCGAGAGAGGGAGAGAGAGAGAGAAGTCTTCGAAGCTCGGTTCTATACAGATCGGCCGCTGTACGTGCACGTAAAACGGCGAGCCGAGTACGAGGACGTTGAAAAAAAATAAGGAGACGAGCGCCGAGCGGGAAAGAGAAAAAAAAAGTAGCGGGGTGAACACGAAAAGAAAAGGTAAAAAGCCGCTGGCTGCGCGCTGAGAAGAAACGTTTGAGCGCGAGCGATTCTTTAGTGAGTCAAATTTGTTCGTTTTCGTGGTAATTACGTATGGAACTGGGTGTACCTTCACCGATCAACTGTAGCGCGCGCGCACGCGACGAATTTTAATTAGGATCGGGAAAGGTAAAAAGCGCCCGGCAGGAAGGCAACGGAAAGTTAACGTGTCAAAATGTATTTAATATTTTGCTACATTGATTTTAAACTTGACGATGTCATTAAACGTTGTGATGTATTTTTTAAGAGGATTTATAAAACAATATTTTTTAATACCAATTTTCGTTTATATATTCTTATTGTTTAAAGCTGTCATCTTGGACGTGCAATTAAAGTAATTTGTATTTAAGTTATTAATCTCATATTTTACAAAATTTAGTTACATAAGTATTAAGTTGAAGTATAACTTGATTATACTTTATATTTAAGTAAATACTTCTGACTTGCAAAATAAGAAAGATTTGAAAAATTTGTAAGCTCAAAAAGCGATGCTCGAAAAGCGAGCGATGCAATTGAGATCGAGGATGGTAATCGAGCTTTGCATATCCATTAATTTTCTCGTCAAAGTAGAAGCTGCTAATTGCGAGTGATCATGCATTCGAATCATGATTGAAGAGCCCCGAGAGCCCGCACGTTTTTCCCGGCAGGTTTTCAACACTCTTCCTTTTTCACACGACTTGGCCAAAAGCCGCCAATCCCCCCCGAGCTTCCTCCTTCAAAAACCCACACTTTCTCGGATAAAACGCAGCGTATACGCACACGCATGCGCCAAAGCTACTTGTCCGGCAAGCTTCGTTTTTGTATATTCATTACAGAAGTAGGGAGGAGGGCTAGTGCTCCCGAGATTAGCATGCTAATTGCAATAATGAGGGACGGCGCGCGGCTCGATGCATCATCGACGTCAGCTCTTCCGGTGCTCCTTCAGCCTGCTGCACTCTCTCCCAACCTTTGACGTGTGCTCTTACCTGCCTTTTTTCGCGCGTCCGCTCCTCCGTGCAGACTTTCAGTATCAGTACTTTTATATACTCGCTCGCTCTCCCCGGCGAGTAAACGCTCGGCTTTATTAAACGCGCCGTAATGATTGCGCAAATTATGCGCGCGGGTCATTTGTCTGTCGGGCTAAAGTTTGCGCGCGCTCGCGCACGCAAATTGCTCGAGTATACTTAGTGAAGACGTTTAACAAGCAATAGGCTTTGTTTTTAACGTTGCATATTTTTCCATCAGATGCCTCGCTCGCTCGCTCGCGCGCCGCCGCGGCTTTATAATAACGGGCAATTACTTTGTAATTATCATTTACAAGTGTATCCTCTCTCCCTAACAATGTTGCTACACACGCGCTAACTACGGACTTTTTCCGCGCGCGCTCTAATCATTGCTAATTTTATTTCAGATCAAAGCATGATATATGCCCGCTAATCTTTGTTCTTTCTCCCATTCGCGTGTATGAATGACATAATCAAGTCAATAATTGCAGGCCCGCATGAAAATATATTTATTTGCTCGCGCTATTAATCTAGCCCCGCAAACATGTCCTAGATAATTACACATCATTTTACTCCTACGTTCCCTTCTTTTTTTTTTTAATAAATTCAACGCTACCGCAACACTCCGGGCCGGTAATGAAGGTGTTTTCTTGCCATTTAAAATCATTACCGAACGGCTGTGCTCGCCTTGAACGCGAATCGCTCGGCTCAAGAGCGCGCGATCGTTAGCGAACGAGTTATTTAAACGAAAGCGTCCCATAGCGTATACGCAAGCTCGATTATGAGGATGAATTAATATACGGATGAACTCGATACTCGCGCGCTCGCGACTCTGACAATGGCAGCGAGCGAGCGAGCGGCTGGAAATTTCATGAATTATGAATGGGCCACTCGATGAAAGTCTCTTATCGAGAACTCGGTTTCTCCGAGCTTCTCCTTCTTCTCCTCCTCGGCTCGCCGAGAATCAATATTGGACTATTATAATTTCCGTTGCTATCGCTTCCTGTCTATCTATTTCGAGCAGTGCCTATACCTCGTCCCCCAGCGCGCAGGAACACGGACAATAAAGCGTTTCGGTTTCGTATATACACACTGAAAACGCTAGATTCTTAGTAGCAGCTCGAGAGCCCGGAGGAAAAGCACGTGCACTTCTCGGACGCAGCCTAAGGATCACTTGCGGCTCTTTGAAATTAACGCCGCACACTTGCGGTATATAGGCGTGCGCGTCAAAGAGCGGGCATCAAGAGAGAACGGCCAGTTGCGAGGGAGACAGAGAGGAAGGAATGTCGATAGTAAATCAATCCGGCTCTCTCTCGCGCTGGCGCGCGAATTGAATAGTGCACAACTTCTCGCGCCGAGTTTAACAGGTGTTGCGCCGTGACTATATAACTATATAGGAGCCTCCCCTCCCCCTCTGGCCTAGGTAGTAATACGCGGACTTTACGCCGCTAAGCGACCCCTGAACCCGCGCGCGCTCGAGGAAACGGTTTTGGCTTGACGTTCGCATTGTGCTGGACTTTATTGTGCGCGTGAGCGAGCGAAGAGAGAGAGAGTGTGTGTATAGGTGTACGGCGTTTTTGCTCGGTGAAGGAAAAAATTGAGTTTGTGCGGCAATAAACGAAGTACTGTTAGGGGCCGATTTTTCGCTCTCGAGTTATTATTTAGAAGATTTGCATTTGCAATGTTCGCCCCGTGCGTGACGTGCTGCGCGCGTGAACGATGCGCATTTCACGCTGGCTTTCTTTAATTGAATATATCATAACATGAATGCGATTTATCGGAGGGCATTACCGGCCGCATTATACGCTCCCATAAATTAGGTAACGATAATAAATAACGTTTATTAAAAAGATGTAATCCGTTTAAAAAAAGTGAGCGTCCGCGCGCGAGCGCGTATTAAAACTTACCTCCTACGTCGCGTCCGTAGGTGTATCTTGATCCATCGGCGGGCACGACATATTTATATTCATAATGAGACGTATACGTGTCATTACGCGCGCGACGAAAGAAAGAAGAAAAGTAATCATGGGAAAGCAGAGACTACGTTTTACAGGAGCCTATAGGTATACCGATCAGCTGTCGTTGGTAGAAAAAACGAGGTCAAAGGAGAACGAGATCGCTCGGCCCTAATGCAGGCGTATCGCTCCTCTCTCTCTCTCTGTTCCCAGCGATCGCAAAAAAAAGGAAGAGGACTCCGCGAAGCGGAGCAAAGAAACGCGAGCGCGCGTGCAGTCCGGCTTTAATAAAGTGATCGATAATGTTCGTCGCGCCAATACGCCAAAATATAATCCGCCGCTACTCGGTCCTCTCTCTCCCGCTCGCGCGTGCACTTCGGGGCTTTCTCGCTCGCGTGTGCTCGAGCGCGCGCGCGCCTGTATACGTGCACGTGTGTGTATGTGTGTGTGTGTATACAGGCTCGCCGCCTCGGCTGCCGACTCGACTTGGGTGGTCCGTCGAGGCAGCGGACCGCACGCAGCGGCCTGCCCCCACCAGAAAAAGCGCTCGCTCCTTCTTGCTCTCTCTCTCTCTCTCTCTCTCTTCTCTCTTCTCTCTCTCGCTCCCTCCAGCGCTCGGCGAGCTCGCTCCGTCTCGCTTCGCGCGCGCCCGAGTCATATACACACTCGTGCACGCGCCCTCTACGTGGGCACACGCATCTCGAGCGCGCTCGCTGCGAATATCTCTCAATCTGCGACCGACGGATTCCGCTTTGCGAGTAGTGTCTGCAGTATATACTTGCCTCGATATAGTGCGCACGCTTAGGGAGGGGGAGGGAATGCCGGGGCGATGTGGGGCCGAGGGGGGCGACATTTTTTGGAGAGAGAGAGAGAGAGAGAGCGGGCTGATGCGGCGGCGGCGGCGGCGGTGAGACTCACTATGGGCGAAAAGGGCATTGCGGATTTTCGATGCTTTGTGAATGCCGATGTGCGAGATATTTGCGGTTACTTTTCTTCTTCTCCTCTCTATTGTGTGATTGTTCGTGCCAATTGTTTTGTGTGATATTGTTGATCAGTGATTTTGTGCAGCTAGCGATGTGACCGTTTATAGTCCCTGGATTTTAGCCTTGATATATTCTTTGTTGTTCGTGCAGACGCTAAGAATTACAATTTCATTTGATAGAAGGATTTATTGGTACACTTATATATGTAGTGAAATGAAATTAATTTTATAAAAGTGATGTAAACCTTTCGGAATAGAGCTCGTTTTATGAAATCAGTAAATCATTTTACACTTACTCCACTATCAGACCACTGCCGCTAAATATACTCTTTAATTTCATTTTAACGAAATAGCTCTCAAGTTTTCCCCCTTTTTTCTCTCTCTCTCTCTTTCTCCCCGCTCATTCTTATCCTTTTATAGAGCCTCTCGTAATATCCTAGCACTTGCAACAGGCGGTCCGCTCGGCGCTTATGATTCATTAAGATAAATCATATAAATTAAAGGAAACCACAAAATGAATCTGAAAGGGAGCTCTGGGGAGGCTAGCAGATTGCCGCCGCGAGAGAAAGAGAGACGCGCAGCTATATACACATCCCCGCACGTACATAGGTATCAAGCCAAGGCCTAAATCGTCGTGAAAAGGGAATAGCGAAATAACAGCGCGCGCGCCGGTGATCTTGCGGTCGCGCGGCAGCAGCCACCCGGCGATGGGTCAAAGAGAGCCGCTGATTAAACGCTTCTTCTCCTTGGCTACGCGCCGATGCCGCACACACACACACACACACACACACACACACACGCGCGCGCTCACTTTTTGCCCGCGCTCGCAGAGCGCAGAGCCGTAACTTATGCGCTCGCGCGCGATGAACACCTTCGCGCATTTTCTCGAGCGACGCATAATAAATCCGAGCCCGGCGATTTCCACGCGCCTGATTTGCCGGCTTCTCGCGCGCGCGCGACTATTGTGAGCCTGGGACGGGCTTTTTTTCTTCGGAATTATTTATTGCTTAATCGTGCGCGGGCATTATGAGGCGCGAGCGAGCCGGCCTGAGTTACGGCCGCGGGTCGCTTGAAGGATATTGATAAGTTCCAAGAGCGAGATAGTATTGTGCTCGAGCGCTGAAGGACTCAAGCGGTCATATATACATATATATACTTATACTTTATCGCGCTTCGTTTTTCTTGCCTCTTCCCAGCGTCCACCTGCTCTCTTTCCTCCAGGTTTTTCGCCATTTTCTAGAGAATCGCCATTAAAAAGTAGGAGCAACATAAATTTCTCTAAATAACACAAGTCCACTTATCGAACTAGAGTTTGACCCGCCAATTAAAAGTTTATTGCCGTTCCTTCCGCCGAGCGAGCCGGCGCGCGTTCCCAGCACAACGCTCAATTATACCTCTAATGCCACATTTATTCGGTCGTTCACCTTGCGCATCGATGATGGACGAACAAAAAAATGCTTTTCCAGAATTTAATTGCAGCCGGGCCGCGTTATTTAATTCACGACAATTAGAAGCATTATTATTATATTATATAGCTCTTCGCGTTTACGAGCGTGACCATTTCTTTTCGTTTCTTCTCCCAGAAGCTCCCCTGGGTTATGATCTAGACTATTTTTTATTCCAATTTTAACGTACTCCGGAATTGCAGCGATATCTTATTTTATTACAATTAATTGTTACTCGCAACAAGGCTGTTAAGGCAGTTAATTACTATCCAGAAGCGCTGCCAAAGATTAATAGCGCTGTCCTAAACTTTCTATTCGAAACCGGCGGCAAGAATTACAAACTTTTTCTCGAGCGTTAAAGTCGAAAATTTGTCTTTCACGCAAAACATTTCAATCCGGCGCTTACAGCGAGCCGTGCGTAAGCGAGCGAAAGAGTGAAAAGTTGTCTAATCGGCGCTCGCGGAAGCCCGACGAATTGAGAAAGCGCCGATGACTGGCTCTCTCGGGCGCCTAATCAGCCTTAGAAACAAAACCCACAGCCGGCGCGCGCCAAACAGGCGCGAGATCTCGGAACAGCGAGGGAGGGAGAGAGGGAAAAAAAGTAATCGCGTTGGTTACTCAGAGAAAGCTAAGCTGCAGCAGCTCGCTCGTCGATTACTCCTTAGCAAGAAATCTCGCAACTTCTCTCGAGACACACACACGCGAGGCTGCTTTGGAAAACAGTGGGAGCGATTGATAGATCACGTCATTAAGAGGCGATATTACGTGCGCGACCACCTTGGCGATTTCTCTCTCTCTCTCTCTCTCTCTCTTTTACTCGGCGCGTTCGTCGTCGTGGTGGGGCGCAGAGGAAGCGAGTGAGAGAAGCCAGTGATGCAGGAACCTGGAAAGCGCCGATTCCCGGACTCGCGCATACACGCAGCTGTCTTTCTCTGCGTGTGCGTACGCGAGCGCGCTAATTGAGACGAAAGAGCGGCGTATACGCCGAAGTCATTCGAAATATGAGAGATCGTTCCGAGTACGTAAGGAGCGAGCGGCCGCTTATACGTCACATCTCGCTCGCGTTTATCGCTCGCTTGAAATAGGCTTTATAGCCGATTTCGTGGGTGGCGGCCGATATAGCACGCTTGTAAACACAATTAGCAAAATGTCCTAGCTTTCTCGGTATTCTCCAGCCCCGCAGAGAAAGAAGTGTCTATAGCGTGACTGGGCTTCGTTAAGCGCGCTCGTACTTTTCGAGCTTTCGTAAAAATCCATTTTATTGATCTTCGCCGGGCCCGAGAGGACAGTTGCGCGCTCGGGGATAATTACACGCTAGTGCGCGCTGCGCTATTGATAATACCTTTAAAAGCGATCATTAACTGTCGCGTAATTGTGGCTTCGTTTAATGTAGACTCGCCTGGCAGTTCTGCTGCCGCGAACGATTCGACGAATTCGATTGTCAATGAAATTTTCAAGGAACGCTCGCTTATACACACCGAGCGCTAATGAAGTGCTCAGCGATCGCGCGACGATGTCGTTGAAACTTTTGCCCCGCTCCACGCGGTGTGTAACGAGCCTCCGGGATCACGGGAAACGTGGAAATACAGGTTTCACATAAGTGCGCGAAATTAAACTGAATTAATGCATCCTGCGGAGCGCAGTGCTTCCTTTTGCCGCTCCGAGCGATTTGCCATCAGGACATTATCGGCAATTATTCTCTGTCCGGGGCAAAAATTGAATTAAACAAAGACGAGTCGGATTCGTCGCGTGGAGACAAAGAGGAAGCACGGCAGCTCTATCTCTGCGTTTCTTGCTTGCGCGAATAGGTTAGGTTGCGCGCGCGCACGCGATGTGGGCGCCCACCAAGCGCGAGCCTTTTTCCTTTCAGCGTCTTGCTCTCTCTCTCTCTCTCGCTCGGTTTCTCTCTCCGGGGGCCCTTTTTTCGTCGGTTTACTGGAAAAGCGATCGGCGCGCCTTCAGGGCGATCCCGGCGCTAATCGGCCTGCGCGAGAGCGCAATGAGAGCCCGTTACCGCGGCAACGGTTACTTTGCTTAAGTACCGGCCTCGGCAGAAAATTGTGGGTCTGTTTGCGCACTGTCAGCCTTACGCGCCAGCGCACCGACTGGTTTCTTATATACACTCAAGCTCAAGAGAGAGAGGCCAACAGAGATAGAGCCGACAGGCTATACTTGCACAGACGAAATCGCTCTATCAGGGCGACTCTGCGCGCTTACACGCCGAGAGAGCTGTCCAGATGCAAGATCGATTGTTCTAGCGGAGACGAGATCTTTTTTTTTCTTCATTTTTTAAGCCGATTTGCGTGAAGCTCGCTAAGGATAGATCCTCGGCGCTGATAGTTTGATGTGTTGCGGCGCGCTTGTTATGTTTGCAGCGCGGACGCTTCTGTGCGGCAGATAATCGTGGGAATATACAGGTAGCTTCCTACCAGCCATCAACTCTCGGCCGAGACTGGATCTTGCATTTTCGAGTGTCTTAATTTCGTTTTCGAAACTCGCTCGCTCGCTCACTCGCTCGCTCTCCGCTTCGTTAATTTTATCGCGTTCGTAATCGCTGCTAATTTTATTGGCCGGCAGATTATTTTAACTCGCGGGATTTAGCTACATTTTCTAGAATGTTATTATCGCACGAGCGAATAATGATTTTATCTAAATTGCCAATCACCGTTTAGCCTTGTAATTTTATTCATATACAAGAACAATTTAATGAATATATGTAAAGCGATGATTAATGTCAAAAGGCTTTTTTCGAGCTTCTTCCTTAAAAAGCGCATTGCATTAACGCGCTCTCGATTCAGGAACGAGCCAGCCAGAAGAAGAAATTATTTTTAAAGCTAACGGTAGCAATCCATAAAAGAAATGATTTAATTCCCGCGCATGAAATTGCTTCCGCCGTTAGAGAAAGCCTTGATACCATTTGTTCCCTGATTCAATTAAAAGTCCAACAAAAAGTAATTAGACCACGGCGCGTTAGTCATTTTCTTCTCGATTCCTTTCGACGGCTATCTTCTCTCCTCGACTTGTCGACTGCTACTTGCCGCGCGCTCGCGAGCAAGAAAAAAAAAGGAGGCTTGCGCGCGCTCTCGACGAGCCAGAAGAAGAACGACGGCAATCCCAAATAAGAATAAGGCCGTGAGCGACCGGGCGAATTCAAACGTCGTAATTAACGCACCAGTTGCCTTTATCCGAAGCGAGAGCCCGAGATAAGGACAGAGAGCCCGCCGATGGAGTCGTAAAAATTCCTGCATCTCGCCGAGCAAAGTCAGCTTGTGGAATAAAGACGCAACGTTTGCCAGTCCTTTGCTTGCATTTATGGCAGATCTAGGCACGAGCTGAGCTGTTGTAGCTGAAAGCCGTAAAAAACGAGAGCTCGCGAGTAGTGGCTAAGCGCAGATAATGGCTCACCTTAACCTATAACTGAAGTCGCGATGTCGAAGAAAAATAGTTTTGTAAAATTTAACTTGTGTCTATTATTGATTTATACGCGAGTGGGGTTCTAAAATTCTAGATTATGGGTGTCGAAACCAAAACTGCTAGAGGGTGAATTATGATAAATCATTTATCAATTAGACCTGTACAATTGTACCATTGTTACAAGCAGTTTAATGCAATAAAAGTAAGAAACGAAAGTACCCGCGCCGATTTAATCAGAAAATTAATAAAACTTCCATCATTCCCATTCACTTTAATCCTTACTAATAGTCCGAATAAATTATAACATAAATCAGAATTATTGAAAAAAAATCTAAAGTGCAGCCTGTACTTGAGTCTATCCCGCGCTGTACCGGCGTCTATAAAGCTTTTCATACTCCCTTATCGAGCGATCGAACGACATCGATCATGCGCCTAACCTTTTGATGGCTCCTAGCGATCGCGGGGATACATCCTCCGTGATAGCCCATGGCTAGATTACAAAATTTGCACACGAGAATAGTCTTGGCTAGTGTAGCACAGCCCGATGATTTACTGCGGGACGCATTGGACAAAAAGCGAATTGAAGGCCTCAAACACTCTTGTATATGCTTCGTGTCGTGCGGCTCGTTTTTTACTCTTTCCTGCTGTGTTTTTTTCCTACTCTTTTCGACTTATCTTGCTTTTATGCGCTATTTTTTTTTCAAAATGTCCTTAGTAGTAAAGCGAGTTGCGCCGGAAGATTTACAGCAAACTCTGGCTTGAATGGAATATAACAATGATACTTAACATTGAGTTATTAATGAGAAAACTTTAAATAAAAATTGTTATTTTTGCCATTGAAATCCGTGGCGTTGATTCATTTGTTTTGATAAAATTATTTTGAATATTATCAGAACGTCTGATCAGTTTGTCTGTATCTACTTAAAACATACCTAGCATCATATTATTGTTTAAGTAGACTAATTTTCCAGCATTAGAGATATTCATGAATTGCATGAATAAAAAAAGAGACTGGGGTTTGAAAAAGTAAGATTGAAAGATTAAAGAATATAAAAATAGGATGGTACTTAATTAAGAGCAAATTTTAATAGGGTCCCAAAGCTCTATGCCGCTGTCTGAGTGTGTAATAATATTGAAATATACACGAGGCACATAGAGCCGGGTGAGCGCTTACATAGTCAGACAGAGAGCTCGGGCAAATGATTTAAACGTCGATAATCGTCGTAAAGCATAATTTCGTGGGATGTTTTCATGCTTGACAGGCGAGAAACTCTAGTCGGCTTTCGCGCTCGAGCGATTTAAAAGTCAAAGGGGGAAAGATTCCGGCGGACAGGTCGTTATTTATCACACACACAGAGAGAGAGAGAGAGAGAGAGAAAGAGCGTGAATGAAAAAGACACACTCTCCTGGATGTATGTACGCATACACATAGAGAGGTTGGCTGCTCTCTTGAGAGATGATCGGCGGCGGCGATAAGAGAGTCGCCAAGCGGTGGGGGCGAAATTAAGCGCGAGCTCGCTTGCGCGACGCTCCCTGGCAACACTGAAGGGGCGTGACGTACGTATACGTACGCCTGCGTGCCTCACCTGTCTCTCGCGCTCTCGCTCGCTCGCTCGCTCGCTCGCTTGCGCCCGCTAATTGTCCGACGTCAATGACGCTGCGTTATAACGGCCGAGTGACAAGGGAGAGACGTCCTCTCCGCTATAAAGCCACGAACAGAGCTCCGATATCTGCGCCTGCAACGGTCCTGCGCTTTCGCACCGACTTTCTTCTCACTCGCTTCCTCTATATGCGCATTCTCCCAATCTTTCCTATACTAACATTTCTTTCCTTATATTATCTTTTTATTTATTTATTTTTCACAACGTTTCATCATTCTTTTGGTGCACTGGAAATAATAAATTAGTGATCCTAAAAAACTATATCCAAACAAGTAATAAAAAAAACATATTTTTACAATACCTAAAATAATACAAAAGATTATTGAACAATTCTATCGAAAATGCGAATTTCATCGAGAATAAAATAAGTATCATTTTCTGCAACGCACATGTTCCACAGCTATATAGAGTGTTGATTGCAAAACAATTTCTCGAAATGCATTAATACGTATACTGCAGATATACAATGTATCAAGAGTAACTACCGGATGCGCCGTAAAGTGTTCATTTGTAATTCTTTATTTGGCCACACGCAATTCAGCGACACCTGCACAGCACTCATTTTGGTTTCCGCTAGTTATTGTGCATTAAAATTCTCTTACCGCAGCTCAGACCTTGAAGATTATATACCTGATGAAATGTTTTCTTATTCCTTTTAATTTATATTTAAATTGCTCCCCTTGATTAAGACCTTCGATACGTTTTATAAATAAATAATTAGTTTTATGTAACATGTCTTATTTCGCGCAGCCATAAAAAGCATGTACGTAGTGTAGATAATTACTATTTTACCTCTACTCGATGAAGACATTTTATTGATACGCGTACACTGTATATTTCAACACTCATTACTCCGAGCGCGCAGTTTCTAAAATAATAAACAAACCGACAAAATGAGAAAATTCTAATGAACCTCCTATATACCTATTTGTTAAAGCAGACACGCGTTTAATTAAATCCAAAAGCAGCACAACCTGCCTAAACGTCACTCACCAGGATATCTCCCAAGTAGAAGAAAAAAATCATATCCCATAAAAGTGATCGAAGCAGTACTGACTACATCCAACAACAGCCCATCAGCTGAGTTTCTGCGAGTGCAGCTCGCTGCACGCCCGCAATAAAGTAATAACGCTCCTATAAATAGCGTCGCGGCGGAGGCGGCTGCAGCATTATATGCGCCAACCGCGAAAGTCAAGAGCGTAATCGTAGCGCGCGCGCGCCTCTCCGTCTGTCTCTCCGCGGGATGATAGCTACGTGACGGGACAGACACTTTCCTGCGCGAGCCTCGGCGCGCCTTTCTACTTGTTAGCGCCGCTGACAAACGACACATATATATATACGCAAGCGAGCGCGGGCTTTGAAAAATCCCCGACGACGCTTATTTCTGTCAATTATTTTCAACGAGCGCGGCTTTTGTCTTTTGCGGACGATAAATTTTCTGATTGATACTTTAATTTCGCTGCTAACGCGCCAGGCTTGTAAAGATAGCTGAGCGATAAGCTGGGCCTTTTTCTCGCTGTGTCGGAGCGGTTCGAACGCTGTTGCTGCTTGTCGTGCGCTTTCAGTAATGACGGAGAGTATTAATAATCGCTGAGAGTTGTTAACTATAATCGCGCGCTCGCAGTTTAATGTTATTCACATATAGGAGTTGGGAAATTTTTCATCTTCTCATCGATGACTTTATAATTGCTTCATGACCAATTTAAATTTCCATCAGTATCCCCGCTTTTTAACATGATTGTGTATTGATTTGTCCGTAAGTAGCGAGCGTGTAATGAATCAGATTTATCTGCTTGACAGTTTCATTGAAAATGGAATTCTCCTGATGCCGAATTGAATGCAGGCAATTTTTGTTGGGCAAACAAAATTAATTGCAGAAATTCAATATACATCTGATGCAACGTGATCTTGCTTCGTCGCGAAACAATGGCATATTAAAATAATTCTTAAATAGACGATTCTCCATTCAAGTGGGTAATAAAAATATCTCTCGAGTATAACAATAATAATAATAATAATGTTGTCGATGAAATTCGCAAGATCCAAGAGCTTGTCGAAATAATAATTCCGAGTTTTAATGAAGCAATAAAGAAGATTCGACGACATTCTCATATTGCCATCTCTCACATCAACGAGAGCGCGAGAGAGAGAGCCAGAAAGAACACACACGTATCGAGTGAGCGGCCGAGGTAAATATCACTTAGAGCCGCGAGTATATATATAAGAGAGAGGGAGAAAGAGCAGCGGCCGAGGAGCGCTAATCTCGTCGATCGGCTAACGTCTCAATCCAGCTCTCCCCCCCCCCCCTCTCTTTTTCTCCAGCAACACGCACATTTTAATTATTTGAGAAAAAATGTCGCGGAACACATGTTGCCTGGGGAATATGCAAATCAGCCTCGGTCTACTCGGGCGTCCTTCGAGCGCCGGCCGCGATCGAGAGTGAAACCCGTCGGTCAACGATTCGCCGCCGCCGCTGCCGCCGCCGTCGTCGGTGTGGTCTGCTACACATACACAGATTTGCGTTCGCGCGCACGCATATAGCGTATATAGGAAGAAGGCGCGGGAGAGGAGAGAATTCGGCGCGCTCACGGGTCGTCGATCGGCTAATAGTAATAGTATATTCTGGGCCACCCTGCAGCAGCCCGCCGCCGCTCGCCGGCAGCTCGCCGCGTTTCGTCTCGCTCGCTCCACTCTCTCACATATATACGTTTAACAGTCGCTTGCGATCTCTGTGCTGGCGCTCTGTGTATGTCGACGGCACGACTGAGGCTAGAGAGAGAAAGAGACAGGACCGGACTTGTGTGTGTGTGTGTGTTTTATAACTATGCATGGAGTATTCCATCTCTCTCGCCGAATTGAGCCGACCGTATCTGTGTAGTAGCGCTCTAGTAACAAACTCGAGTTTTCGAATTATAATTGGATACAATGTATGGAAAACGGGCGACCCAATGTAGCTTGAAATTGAATTTTAAAAAACTTTGACGAAATCTTTTAATCCAGTTTGGAAATCGCCGCCGTCTGAATTTCGTACAAGCTTTTATCAGATAAATTCAAATTAATTCTACCTTGAAAAATTGTATATGTATTATACATATTTACAAAAAGTCTGTCAGCTTAAATTTGCGAATAAGAAAAAAACAAGTAATAAATATTTAAAATTTTTATCATTTCACAGTTCAGCGAACTTGGCAAAAAGCTCCGAAAACACAAAAGCCTCCTTTAATCGCAACCGTTAAACTCTTGACCTTCTACCTCAACGTGGAATGTTCCGCATAGAGATACAGTCGCGCCGGGATTTAGGCGAGTGGGCGCGCAAGCGAGCCCTCGGGGCCTCTAGGCCACCTCGCAGTTCTTTTGGAGGCGGTCTCGCTCTGCATGCTGTGTATGTGTGTGTGTGTGTGTGTGTGTGTTTGTGTATGTGTATACGACGGCGGCGCTCTCTGGGCTCATTAAAGCTAATAATGTGGATTTACTAATCTCACTCGGCGCTCGGACACACACAGACACGGCCCGACCCGGAATTCCTCCTCTCATACGGGCCCGCGCGCGCGATTCCCTTCCTTTTTCTTCCTTTTGCCATTGCGGAGAGCTAGCGCCGCACTGTCAAAGCCGTAATGCGCCGATACGGTGGGCGCGATGACTCACGTGAAACTACTTTTATGCAAGCCTGCAGCCCGCTCCGTTATACGAAAATCGCGCGGCCTCATCAAAGTCGACTTTTTTGCCTTGGATTAATGAACTTTTAAGCGATCCTACGGTCCCGTACAATCGATGTAGTTCTCATTTATTTTTTTTATTTTTTTATTTCAATGCTTTGATTGAATATATTTTCTACAAATTTTTTAGGATAATGTGCTTATATGATTTAAAGTAAATAATTCCAAGTATTATTCTTACTGGGTATTGTGGCTGATGCTTCTGTTAATAATAATCCAAAAATAGTAGTAGGCTATTTAGTTCTTAGAAAACAATTTAAACCGTTTGAGCTGAGCGAGAACAATAGAATTATTAAACATTACAATGAATTAGCGTGTCTGGCTATATCCAGTACTTGATCTACTGCTAGTGTATATTATTTTTATAGTACATCCTTATATTCATACACTTATCATTTAGCAAGATACTATTATGAGTAAATGTTAATAGCAAAGACTAAATTACTTTTTTATGATATCTATTCATTTTAATTTAATTATGTGAGGGTTATAGGAAAAATGAGCTTAAAAATAAAAACGGTTGGAAAATAAAGATTGATCTGTATTTGTCACACAGATTCACTAATCCCATTCTGAACATACGGTATGAATTTTTCATCACAATGTAGTCACTATAATGACCCCAAATATTTGATCTTCCAATAAAATTAAATAAACGGAATTCGAATTCGTCCCCCTCCATAGCGTATCAAATCCATCTTCGGTATCACAATGTTGGCGTTAAATTCGGTTGGGGAAGTCCCCAGTATAAATTCATTAAAACAACCCTTCGCTATGAGCTGGCTGCTCCCCCTTTGCTTGTAGGCGTTAGCAATTGAATTCCGGGCATAGCCACGTCGGACTCGGATCAAAGGGAGCGTCGATGGAGCATTTTTTTTTAAAAGTCTTACATACTTGATGACATTTTTTTCTCTCAAATAAACTTGAAAATTACATGACCATAATTGAATAGTTAATTTTTTTAATGAGTGTTTTCAAAAGTCTAAAACAAATTTGATGTGTTACTTATACGCGTCAATCTTTATGTTTGTATAAAAAAACTTGTTTATTCCTGGTAAGTTTCTCTATTTCTGGAATATTCTAAACAAAATTTTCAAAGCTGAAAATAAAAGTGTAACATATATCACTGGACAGGCGAACTCATTGAATATTCAAATTTCGAAAGTGACTAGTTCTGCTTTAAAATTCAAATTCATTTTGAGTGAAAAGTTCGTGTAAATAATAGCTTCATGATCTAAAATCTAAAAGTATTATAATAAATTACTTCATTTTCACGATCGATCAAACTAATAAATATTTCATTTAGAAATTCAAGTCTCATAAAATGTCTTATATAAGACTAATTGTCAGTCACTATTAATGGAATACTGGTGAAAACAAGAGTAATTAATCACAACACGATGCACAGAGTCAAAAAACACATAATACACGTATACACATAACTAACTTTCAAGACAATCTCTCGGGCTTAGTTATTTTAATCGAGCATCGAATCTAGCCGCCGTTACCGAAGTAGGCTATAGCAGCGAAAACAAAAAACTACCAAGGCAAAAGAAAAGTAAGGATAGATCGAGGAAGCGATAGAGAATAAAAACGGCTAAGGGAACACAGGTGAGATCGTACGGGCAAATGGTAATTGCGCAAGGAAATCAATTATCGACAAAGTCTTGGCCGTGCGAGTACGCCTCCTACCTATATATGCGAGGCGCGTCGAGTTATTAATGAACTCGTCAGATTTTCCGTTAAACGTTCTCATGAGCAGACGTATACGGGCGATCGACAAGTTCGCAGGTTATTCTATGTAGCTCCGCCAGTATATGTTAATTAGATTAATGATTCGATGTTTATTTTTATTGTAGATGACTCAATTGTCGATGATTTTTGAAATGAAAAAATTAATTCGTTTGATTGACGCTCTCGAAACATAGTTTTGTCGAAGTGGCAGAAGAATTAATTTAGCTATACTTTTTTATGTATTTTATCATGACGATCGCACAATTAAATCTAACGATTTCAAAAATTTTATTAATGTAACGAAAAAGGTTTTTTTGTGGACTGTTGATTATCCTCAAAATTATCTCAGTGTTTAAATTCACATGCACATTACCATCTGATCATGACAATTACTGCGAAAGCATAAAGAACTTTAAAGAAATGAAAACCGAAGGATTTAAAATTAATTAACCTGAATATTTCAGTGGCAATTGTAAAGATGGATATTTTTGGAGCTCGTATGACAATGAATGCTGAATTCGAGCTCGTGTCGCGCCGTGTCTTGTCACTTGCTTCAACGAAAGGAAAGACAGTAAACCTTCCGAGACACGCAAACTTTGCACACTAAAGCACATGTCTCTTCGATGTTATTTTGAAGCGTGCTTTTGCTCCGAGCTTACCGTTTATTTCCTTTTTCTTAAATAAACACTTTGTTACTCGATTGGGAACATGATTTTTTTTCCCTTTTGACTTACTGCAGTTTAGTCTGCGAGGCGTCGTATTTTATCCTGTTATTAATACAATTTGCCTCTTTGCCTTCTCGCAAAAACAGCGTTATAATTGTAAGAGAAAGTTTTTGAAAAAATATATTATATGTTAAATTTTAGGAGCGAAATACACTATTTTTAGAAAAAGTTCGTGCGGATGTGTTTTAACAGCTTTTAATCTAGAAAAATTTATTCTTTATTGCTTAAAAACTTTAATTTAAATTTTATTTTAGTGCGATTTTACAATTTTAAAGATTTTATTTTTAATTGAATTAAATGGTTCTATTGCATTGATTATTAGAATCTCAGTTGATAAAAAATTATTCAATGTGATTTTAAATTTGATGCTAAAATATGCAATATTTTTACATAGTAAACTGAATTATTTATTTTATAATTCAGAAACGACACAGTTGACCTGATTTTATAGAAAATTTAAGTAACCAAAAGTTCGTTTTAATATTTATTGTTTCATTCGATCCTTTACCTTTAATAAATTGTTGACAAATTTATAGAACACTGGAAATTCTTTTGCGTTTTTGTGTAATTAGATTTTAGTCCAGTGAATTCTCTTTCAAATTTTTATTTACGAAATTTTACATTTAAATAAATATTTAACCCTGCTAGAAATTTACCCACTTAAAATGTTTACAGGACAAGAAATAGCATTGAATAGATTTTCACTAGAAATTAACTTGCTATTAAATAGAATTATTTCTACTATGGAGAACGGTGAATTTAATTTTTGTGTAATATCTAATTTTAATACAAGCGATGTTATTCAATTCAATGTTTTTAAAAAATGTGACTATAATTTAAATATTTTTGTGTCAAATCATACATTAAAATTAACTTTACGTATTACACACATTTTTATGTGATTTATTATTAATTATAGTGATTTCTGTTAAATATAATGCAAAAAATTTAGAGTTAAGTATATATGAATACTTTTATTTTGTACATAAATATGCACACAATTTTTTGTAGATTTGACTAAAACATTTTGCTACGTCAATATAATAAATTTTTACACAGCTGAAAAGAAATTTATATACAATGTCGTATACAAATCTGAAAGTTGTTTGAAAAATAAACTGAATAAATTTGAAAAATAATTTTTCTTAAGTTTACATGATGTAAAGTTTAAGTTTGCTAGAAGTTGACGATCATTGATTAAAAAAAAAAACAAAAACAAAAACAAAATAAATAAATGAATATTATTATTGCTATGATTATTGGAAAATCTGAGTAAAGTTTATTTTGACATTTTGCCACTTTTATAAAGTTTATTTAATTTTATTTTTTGGAAAAAAGAAACGACGTTATTTTGACAAAGATACTATTTCAATTTTTCAACTTTTTGCTGTCGTCCTGTTTTCTGCAAATGTTTTTTCTCAACCCTTTATCATGACGTTAAAGATAGCAAAACTTTCATTAGCATAAAATATAATATATATTATTTAAATTCAAAGACTTTAAATAATGATAAAACGTTAGTAAAGTAAAATGACATGTCAATCCAGTCGGAATCAGGGTCAGACAAGCTCATATATCGAGAATTATCGGTTTATTGAGAAAATTTGCCCGTATAATAGCAGCGTTAAATTGGACAATTAAGAAAACCAACAGTAGCCCAGCCAGCTCAAAGGGCACTCGGCGTTCCTTACAATGTCGTCCGTTTAAAAAGTATTAAGGCTCATTACTATAAAGTCAACGCGAAGTGCGTATAAATTCGTGAAAAAAAAGCGCGTGTTTACAAACTGAGCGGTTCCATTACAGGCTGCTAATACAAGCAGGCAGCCTTAAAACCCCATTAAGCGTTCGTGCGTAAAGGCTCATTGTTCCAGAGTATGTAAATTTATGCGTTAAACGCACGTCCTTTCGCAGTCATAACTTAAGCCAGCGCTCTCCCGAGCGCGGGAGAAGAAAAAAAAACGAAGCGAGCGCGCTCAGAACGGCGGGCGCGTGCTCTATATATCCTTCCTCTCTTCTCTCCGTCCCTCTCCTTCTCTCTGATGACCAGTCAGTCATTCCTGGGATAATTTATAGTTGCGCGAAAGGTAGATTTCGGGGGCCCGGCGTATATGGCGTGGGTGGCCCGGCGCGTCTCATACGAGGCTGCCGCACCTGACTACCGACTAATAGCGAGGAGCGTCCGCGTATTCCTAAAGGTATTCGCAGCGCGCCGGAAACTCGATTGCTCGGAGCGCGCGCGCGCGCGTTTTTTGGCAGCGCAGGAAGAGCGCGATTACAAACATAAGAGGCGAGCGCATATAGAGCGACGGCTAAGTAAGAAACGCGCGAACTCTCTTTTCTCATCTATGCTTGGACTGATTTAATCTCCGGCAGTTGATGCGTATAGTTTTTTCCCTCGCTCGCTTAAGTGTCCCTTCCATAAAAGCCGAGCTGCTTGGCATAAAAAGCCGCTCGCGACTGAATAACGTTTTAACGCGACCGTTAGAGAAAAGTCGCGAGATATCGGCGCTGGAGGAGCAGTGTTTTTGCATGGCGCGAGCGAGCGACGCATTGTCTTGGCTAAGCTAAGCGATCTTCTTTCGGAGAGCCGAGCGCCATGCGGAAAATTTGCAATTGTAATGCCTCCTTTTTATTCGGCAGGAAAACATAAAGAACGCCCGTCGTTTTTCTCCTCGTTAGAGAAAAACGAGGCCCCAATCCAGAAGTGCGAGAAACTTTAACGCGCTTTGCTTGTATCTCCAGCTCTCCGCCGCGGGAAACAATGCGGAATAATCCTAGCAGTATTTTAATTTGCTTCCTTATTGCGAGCTAAGCTGCCTGCGTAAAAAAGTAGCTAGCGGCGGGCTTAATATTCAGCGCGAGCTCTTTCTCTGTAATGTCCGTCCGTAAACGAAAACGAGCCGGCCGGAATCGACGGCTATTAAGCTATTAATAAAGCCTGGCCGAATATAACACGCGGAATATGAAAAATGAGAGCGGCGCGCGCGGGGGTGTTTCATCAATCATTTTAGGAGCGCGCGCAATAATCGGCCCACTGAATCAAAGACAGGACGCTTAAATCAGAGCACATCTCTCTCTCTCTCTCTCTCTCTCTCTCGCATGATCGCAATAAAGCACCTCCCCCCTCTCTGTTGAGGCGCGCGTGCTCAGCGCGAGCGAGCGACAGTTTATGGTGTCCATTTGTCCTCGCGCACGCATGCCAGCACGATCACCCACGTCCTTTAGCTCGCTCTCTCTCTCTCTCTCTCTCTCTCTCGGCACCCCCGCCCGTTTCTTTTGCGGATCGTATATAATACACCCACGAGTACTCGAGCTGTCTCGAGCTGACTCGTTAAGTGTCCCGAGAGCGCGCACTTTCGATATATTTATACGACGACAGGTCCATCGGCCGAAAACTACTGACATTGCGCTGCGCGGCTCTTTAAGGAGAAATCTGATTATTTATTGTCAATCTACTGAGGATCTGTAATTAAGGATGCCCCCTCCGCGAGGTTTTTTAATTTAAAATTATGATCGATTTCTTACTTTGATAGGCCTGTGGGAAATTGGGAAGGAAATTACGGCGATCGTTACCGAAATGCTGAAGATGCACTCTGTAATTAAATTCACTTTTCGTAAAAGTTTCATTAAGTGAACAGTGATTAATTAAAATTTTTAATAACGAAACACAAAACTGTACAAAACGTTATTTACTTAAGCGCTCGTATACATACTTTTGTGAAAGTCGGACCTAATTTCGGCATTATGCAGTCGACAAAGTAAGCAGGAGAAAACTATAGGCAAAGAAGGAATGTCCCCTAAAGTGGCAAACCCCCCGTCGCGAGCAGTATTTTACCAAAGCAAAGCTCGCGTCTTCATCCGCTCGGTAAGTCGAGACAAGAGCATAAAAGATCCTACATACAGAACGTCGGTTGACACTTATCGCGGAGAAAGAGCGCAGGCATCATGATGATGAACGAGCGGATTCCTCGGGCGGAGGGTGCGCGCGGATCACCTACACGCGCACGACGGGCCCCTTCTCTCATTTCGGCCAATCTAGCCTGCTTTCTCGCAGCGACAATTGTTCCGTCGCGCGCGCGCGCGCGAGCTGCGGGCGTGCGTCTCTCGGAAATCGTTTCGTGTATCCTGTCGCGCGCGACAATTGCTCAGCTAATACGCTCGGCGCGAGCCCGGATTCTTTTATTCTCTTTCTCTTTCTCTTTCCTTTCCTTTTCGGCCTGTCGTCGGCGGCAGCGGCTGATGGATGACTAATTTTGCCGTAATTCTCGCGTGATTAGCGTTGAAACGGGCGTTATTAACCCGCTATCGCCCGTGAAAAATGACTGATCGCCCTTGATGAGCCGGCCTTCGGCCCTTTCTCGCTCTTCGGCTACTCTGGCGCAATTCTTTTCAAGTGCGCACTTGTGGCCTGGTAATTTTATGCTACGCTGCTTTTTGCTGATGATGGAAAAAGGAAAGGAAGTGCATTATAAATTATTGTGAGAGCTGCAGGATATTGAATTAGTCGATTGAAAAATATCGTTACAAATTGCTGAAATTTAGCAGTTGAGTGATGAAAAAGTTGGCGAGGCTAAGCTCTTCGTAGTATATCATAAAGTAGTTTCTCGAAAATAGACGCGTTTGTCCATAATGGTCTTTCGTCATGTTACGCGCGGTGCGAAGCGACGCTTTGCGGCCCGAGCGACGTGATATTTTGAAGAAAACTGTGATACCGTTTTGAAAGCATAATGAGCTACCCGCAGAGTCTATTTATAAATCATGCTACCTGTATTATACGCTGTCAGAAATGTAACGGGTCCAAGGAAAAATATTAGTTACTGCAGGGGGCCCTTAAATTCAAATTCGTACGTTTCCTTAATGCTAAAAGACATGTAATTTTGCGAATCGTCTTTTTTATACAAAGTACGGCTCTCACGTGATATACGTAATACTTTGGCAGGCGCTCGCGCAAGCGAGCGCGAAAGAAGACGGGCGCACGTATCGGTTAATATCAATTTATGCGAGAGTCGAGAAAATTATTCAAGATTTTTCGGATATATTGAATTTCATCGTGCGTGGCGAGTTCACACACCGACACGTATATATACAGCTTGTACATATGAGCGCAATAAGGAGCGGGATAGAGAGCGAGCAGGCGAGCCTGCGTCGGCATAAGTAGGGGTCATTTCCTCGCATAATGAAGCCCCTTGAAAATGGTATTTGTACCGCTCTCTTACTTTGCGCGTTATTGAGCCCGCGCGCAGTCCCCCCGACGTGCGGCGAATCGTAATTGGCTCTTTGCGAGCGAGGCGCTAAGCCAAGCCGCCGCCAGTGTACATATTTAATAATCAGCGCGCCGCATATATGCAAATGGCCGAGCACGAGTGAGAGAAAGAGCCCGGCAAACGAGCTACCGTGCTGCTGCTGCTGCTCAGCGCTCGAAACTCGGCGCGCTTAACTGGCCAAAGATAAACGAGCCCGAGCTCTCTACAATCACACGTTCGATTTTCGGCGGCCCGCTGAGAAAATTGGCCCCCGCGCCCGCTAGCCCATAAAAAGCGCCGCCTTAATCGTCGTACACGCGGCCCGGCCGTTTTGTAATGGACGATTTCTCGCGCCACGCACAGCCGCGCACTCGAAACTTTCTCGCGGCTACACCAGCGGTACATATGCACGACGTGCTTACGAACTGCGATGATGGTTATTACTGCGCTCTCGCGGCTCTCCTTACAGATATTGCATTACTTTTTTTTCGCTTTTTTCGCTTCTTTGCTTGCGGCAGAGGGCTGCAGAGCGCGCTCTCGCTTGTGCTGCTTTTTTATCAATCTCGAGAAACGATTGCTGAAATACGTGCGCTCAGCACGCGGCTACTTGAGACGGATTATTTATGGGGATATTTTATTCCGCGTAACACTTACGGCCGCCTCATTATCGAGGGACGTCAATTGAGATGAAATTCGGAATATAATGCAAACGCCCGCTCTCGACTCTTATAACCTGCGCTATATGGGACACGCTCTGTAATTTTTATTATTTCGTCAATTGCTCTTTCTCTCTTTGGTTGTGTTCTTGTAACGAGATTATATAAACTCTTGACCGCACAATTTCCCAAAAATTCTCAGGATTTTCATTATAATCGTAAATTATTTATGCTCATCTTTTTATTGTTATAAATTATATAAATGTTGGAAAATAACAAAGAATGAAAAAGTAAATTAAATTAATAAGTAAAAAGGAAAAGCTCAAACAGTTATTTACCGGCCTCCTCTAAGAGCGCATTTTGCGCGTTCATTTTACGTAACCCTATATATTCTCTCATTCGCGTTCTGCAAATTTATCTCCTTACATAGTATAAAATGAAAAACAAGCAAGGCAAAGTCGGCGCGCTGAAAAAAAAAGGCCGCCGCTCTTATCCCCATTCCTATTTGCAGTACTCCTCTATTACTCTCATGCAAATGCAGCTAAGCGCTCGGCTCTCAAATGTGTAGCCATTGTTTTTATTGAAAAAAGCCAAAGCCCCATTAATCACTTGCGGGCTTGCTTTGCCCGGCCAATGAAAAAAAGATAGCCGCACGCTCGCGCCTCGGCCAATGAGCGCGCAAATTCCCGCAGCTCCCCCCCACCCTGGCGGGCCCGATTTTTCTCACCTATAGGCGCGCAATTCGCGATTAACCAGTGCGCGCGCGAGCGGACAAGTGTCGTTTCGCACCGTATTTCACGCCACACCTCCGCGCGCTCGCCGAGCGAACAATAAAAGCCGTCGCGCGCGAGCGAGTACAGCTCCGCGGTTCCCCGCAAGATACACGATTCTTGTAAGCCAGCCGCATGAGAATCGCCCCATTCAAATATCATTGTCTCTATTCCGCGCGACGAATTCCAAAGAGCTCCTCCTTATGCCTCCTTTTTCTCCTCGCTCTCTCTTCTTCGTCTTTTCCATACGCAGCTGCCCCCTTCCACGCGATTCGGTTCGTGCGTTGCGCGCATAGTTAACGCTGTGACATGTCCCATTGTTACATCGAGCCGGCAGCCACGTGCGAATTGCACGGCTGAATCGGGCTCGCTAAAATCTCGGCGCACTGCTTGTTCGGAGCCCTGATCCGAGCGCGAGATTCGCGCCTTTCCTGCGCGATTGTCTACCCTTTGCCGGCGGGAGCAGATCTGCTTTTTCGGGGGAGCTGCGAGCTTGTTATCTCGAGCTGCTGCCGTTCGCCCCTTTTATCTGATGTAAATTGTTGCAAGATTCGTTGTAAGATTCTTCTTTGGTACGAGGAAAATTGTAGACTGTACTTTTGCAAAAATTATTAACTTTCATTTCTTTGTCTTTGTGCAGGCACAGTAAATACTGTGATGGTTTGTTTTTCTGCGTACTTTGAATTATGAATTTATTGGACTTAATAAGATATGTTTTAAAGGTTATGCTATTACGAATGAAGTCAAATACTCGCACTATCAAGGTATTCAAACTTGAGGGTATTCTAGTTTTTATTTCAATTAATGTTATACCTATGCGAAAATGTAGTTGAAACAACAATTGATACGACTTTCATCAATTTTTATTTTAAATAATAATTTATTGCTGCCTATTTTTTCACCAAAAGAAACTACTGAATTCCCATCTAGCCAATACCCGCATTCACATATCCACACTTACAAACCCAAAGCCTCAAAATCGCAAGACAAATGTGCGCGAGGACAGAACAGCTATCCGTAACAAGCTCCCCTTTGAATCCCGAGCAATTAGCGTCAATCGCTCGCAAGTCAAAAATCATCGCTGCACTCTTGTTGATGTTTGCGGCAAGCTGAAATTATCCACGACGCTAGCCATTCATAATTCTTGCATGCTCGGAGGCAACAAGCGAGATGGATAGCCCAGCCGGGGCCGAGAAAAAAAACGAGAAAAATAGGGCCGGGAAAATTTAGCGCCCGCAAACGAAACGGATCCCCCGCACGCGCCGCCTGCTAATCGCCTGTGGCAGCGTCAAAGCCGTCTGTTTATAGTCGTCCGAGCAAACGAGGGGAACGACCATACGCTAAGCTACTTGCCAACCTTGCCGCGCGCTGCTCATTGGCAAATTTAACACGCTTGGCTCTGGATTCTGCTTGTTCTGAAGCTTGCTTTTCGACTCTGAAATTCTGATGAAATTAGGGAGTAGTGATGGGATAGTGATTGGAAGATGAAACTGGATTTATCGTTGGGATCGCTTTAAGTAGATACGTCTGAGTGTGGTAAGACGTTAGTTTGATCTTAAATTCAATTAGTAAATTCGAGAAATCTTAAAGTGCATCTTCTAATCTTTAGAAAATCTTCACAAATAGAAAGCAAATAATTAAGGAAGAGTTTTATAAAATAAGTATTAGCTATTTTACTAAAGCGCTCAGTAAAATACTAGTTCAAAGTCGCAAATTATTTCTTTTAATCTCTAACGATGTAGAAAAATGAATGTAAATACCCATATTACTCCGGGTATCGGATACGTATAATTACCGCTAAAATTCCACATTCTCCTAATAGAAACATTAATAAAGCGAGCGCTTTACCGTTCCGCATAAGCCAACAGTACTCGCATTTTTATTCGATCCAGTTATTCGGCATTAATTATCCATTTCTTCTTAAAAGGAATTTCACTGCCGGATGGCCACAGAGCCAGGGCAAATCTCGCTCGCGGCTCTCTGACCACTGTTCCAACACACAGCACACAGGCAGGCAGGCAGGCAGGCAGGCAGGCTCGTGTGAAAGAGAACAATTGGCTTGTTAAGTGCCTCTGCGCGAAGTCTGAATTTCGTAGAACAATGAGAATCGAAGACAAAAAGGCCCCCCAAGCTCGGGCCCGTTCCCAACTATGCCCGTGCGCACATAACCCCGGCTCTATCTAATATCACTTTTTCCATTCGAGCGGCGTGCATATATCGCTTGATTCGCGAAAGATCGTTAATTCGATTCTCTCTCTCGGCAGCTCGCAGCTAGCGCGCTCTCCAATTAAGAACTAATTGCGAGCTGCTCGATGCCAGCAGGAGCCGAGCCAAACGCTGCGGCGAGAAAAAGAATGGCGTTTAACGTGTGCTAAGCTGAGCGAGAGAAGCGACGATGCGCGAGCGATCGCGCCTTAGAATTCCGCGCTCTTCATTACTAAAGCATAAGAGAGTTGGCATTGCTTTGCTTTGCCTGCGCGCTGCTGCTCTCGAGAGGAACGCGGACGGCAGCTGTTTCTCTGCTTGCAATTATCGTGTGGGAGATTCGTGCTGCGGCGGGCTATGCTAATTGTTTCATTGATTCGAACAGTATTTTGCTCGCTGCAAAAAGACCAACTTTTCACCTTCTAACTTTTCTGCATCTATAGGCTTGTGTAATACTTTGATTTTCGATCGGATTCTTTAACAATATAAAATAAATCATTGCGATAATGTTACATATATAGATACTGCAATTTGCAGAAACGTTTTTCAACTCGACGAAAAAACCAGTCTAAACAGAATTTAATAAGAATATCAGTAAGAGATCGGCGCAGCCCCGGTATAAATTCGAAATAATAGATCAGGCATTATTAGTAAGAAGAGAGCTAGCGCTCGGCTTCTATAGATAAGCGGAACCGCGAGAGCGAGAGAGCGAGCGAGCACTTGTATCTGTCCACAGACGTTTGATCTGGCACGAATAGAGGCTCGAGCCGCGCAGACATGCAGACGCTCGGGCAAAGCAGCCAGTGCCTATCGCTCGTCCGTCGTGCCACGGTGTAAAGAACAATTCGTAGTCCACAGGGACGCACACATACGAGCTTACCCCACTCTACCTTCACACACACACGTGCATACACACACGTGCACACAGTTGGAGAGCGAGAGACGCAAAGAGTCCCGGGAATAAAATGATACATAGATGAGCAGCCGTAAGCCGCTTGCTTGCGCGCGCTGGCACGTAAGCCAGTCGCGGCTCGATCGGGTTTGTTATCGTGTTCAACCGCGGGGAACGAGCACCTTCAATTTAACCTTAATAAGATCGATGGATCCCGCGAGACCGCCCGATATGGAGAGCGCAGCCCCCCTCCTCTTTATATCGCTTTATAGCGCACGACGACTCTCTTTCTCTCTCTCTATCTCCCTTGCTCTCACTCGCTCGGATAGACACGAGGAGAGAAAGAACCCGATCCGCAAATTAATGTCTCTTTATTTCGCCGCTTGCGCGCGCACTAGCGAGCGAGCATTTCGTTAGGCTTGATTTATCTGCGGCGAGC
Source organism: Eupelmus urozonus (assembly GCA_900480035.1). Taxonomy (NCBI): domain Eukaryota; kingdom Metazoa; phylum Arthropoda; class Insecta; order Hymenoptera; family Eupelmidae; genus Eupelmus; species Eupelmus urozonus. The sequence continues at coordinate 20,168 of UELX01000385.1, read as the reverse complement.
GACTTTTTATCTTTCCCTCTCTCTCTCTTTTCTAGATGGCTACGTTCGACCTGGCCAATAGGACTCGAGCGATTCTCATTTTTCTAATTATGCAATAGGTATATACACGAGTGACATGGCGAGACTACACCTATAACGAAGTATACTTATTTTATTCTTTTGCGATCGATTCAATTGTCATTTAGTTTACAGTATTTATAGATTGTACCTATTTATATATAGTATATTTGCATTTGTTTAGATTTATTCGATATTATACATTTTCTTCTTTTACTACTGATTGATTCAAATAGAATGTAGTTTTGAAAAATTATAGTGATTATTTTGTCTCGATGCAATATTAATATCTCCGGTATATGTATTCTCTAATTTTCCTATTTTAAAAGTTAGGTTCAACATACCGTAAAGATATAGTTTTAAATATAACTCATCATCAAAGCAGTCTGACAAGCGCTAATGTAAAGTAACAAGCGCTTAGAAAAGTAGAAAATTTGCAACGCCTCAAGCGTATAGTCTCTGTAAAACACTTAATTAGCAATCGATATGCAAGATAAGCCGTTTTTTTAACAGCACTGCACGCCAGGAACGGAAACGCGAGCTCGCAACTTTCGTGCCTTCTTTCATCCAAAGCCACAACGATTCCCTCAAGCCCGCAGTGCAGTAGTCGCGCAATAATTAAGACTCTCTGTATCAAAGACATAAAGTTTCCCGCGATGCAGCCTTTCACAGCCGAGAGAATAAAAGCAAAAGAAAAAGAAAAAGAAAAAGAGGGCAGGTAATAAAGGCATTTTTCCGCTAATCACGCGGACGTCTGGCACGGACAGTGAGCGCGTGTTACATGAAAACGCTCTGACGTACGTCAACGCGAAAACGGCTCCTTTCCATCGCAATCTCCCGCTCGCCTAAGCTCTATATAGCCGCAATAGTCGGAACGCTCTAGGATTCGTGTCCGAAGCGGCGGCGGCGGCGGAAGATTATAATCCAAGATATTGCCGATCGGCCGGGGGTTCGGCAATTATACGGCGAATATAATCGAGCGACTCTATCTCTCCTCTTTTCTTTATCGTTCGTCATGTTAATAGAGCGCGCGCGCGCGGCGTTCGATGTATATACGGCCCCGCGGAGAGCGCGAATGCGCGCACTGCACAGGGGGGGCAACAATCGGCCGCGACGATCTAGCTCCCCCGACGCCGAGCTACTGCTCTTCTCGGCTCGTGTTCCGCAGCCGTATATCGCGTAATAATGCGAGTAGCGCGTGCGTGCAGCGACTAATTACCTGCAGCCGGGCCCACGCGCTTTTCGATCCGCTCGAGCTACTGCCGACGCCAAGCCTGCAAACGCTGCAGTTCAGAGAGGTGCAACTGCTCTTTAGTGCTCAACACCTTGGATTCCTTACGCTCGGTTTTCGTTAGGTTCTTGTTGTTGCTGTTGGGGGCGTTGCTGGGGCTGGGCTAGAGTCCATTTATTTTTACGCTTTGGGGCTTTCGTGAGAGAGGCTGAGGCTGTCTGACTGATTTTTTCGATAATAGAGAAAAGGTGGAGATCGACTTTTATTGAAATTGGCTAAATCGACAGATGTTGCCTAATAATGATACACATTTTTAGCTCATAAAAAAAATGTCTAGTTTCGCAATAAAATTATAACGATATAGTTATAGAGTTTACAGGAAAAATTGTCCGAATAAAAGGGTATGGATCGATGTATCGAGAAACGTTGTAGGCTGGTTACAAACTTTACCCAAACTAATGAGCATTGGGCATTGAAAGACGCTGATAATCTGGCCAATAACAATGCATTGAACAGCGATAACATTTCAGTTTCCACACAACATTTTTTTTTTCTTGAAATGCTGTGAGCTTGGCTGCGATAGAATTTAAATTGGGAAAACGACTGTAGATTCTTGTAGAATTTGCTTTTGAATGTAATTTAAACGAGGCATTACTTATTTTATAAAATAGATGCTTTATGATTCGGTTTTCAGTTTATTAAAAAGATTTCTCAGTGAAGATCTTTCGAAATAAAATTATAGTCTACTCTGATAATCTAATAAGGTTGTTTAGTAATATTTAACGACTGTAAAAAACAAAAATTTCTTTGAATAATTAATGAAGTTTGCTCTATTAGATAGGGATAACCACGCATGAAATATTTATAAAAAACGTTACTTTCTGTTTATTTCAACTTATGATAATACTGCGCTAAAAAAAATGATTTTTCAATATTAAGGCGTATAAAAATGATATAAAAACAACAATAGTATCTAAGTATTTAGCAGCTAATAAAATAAGGCAATAAAAATGAAAAGCAACGCGAGTGAAGTAAAAATGTTTTATAAAGATAAGATAATATTAAACTGGCACAAGTATTAATCTAAAATTAGTATCGCCATAAATTTTCGGTAGCAGCAGTTGTAAACTTTCTTCGTCATTGTTTTTATTCGGCTCGTAAAGCATAAAAGCGAGGAAATGGTAACAATAAAAGTGCAAAAAAAGCCTCCATCAGCGATAAGCCGGCCGTTAAATGTAATCCAACTTTTTGTTATTCTGGCGCTTTACGATTTCATTACCCCGAAAGAGGCGAAATCAATAATAGATTTGACCTGCACGTAACAATAACTTGTATATCACGCAAAACGGAAACGAGTGGGAACGCAATGCGGAATACCTTGACGATTAGCCTGACGGCTTTATCTCGCACTTTCTATCTTCGGAAAATTAGAATACTCGCGTGACGCACACTTATCACGTGCTGCTGCTGCCGCCGCCGCCGCCGCTATAACAAGCACAAGCCTTATATTTTTAGAACTCTACTGCATGAAATATCTCTTAATTATGATATGATTACATTTTTATTTATTGTTCTTTACTGATCGCTAAGCTTGATTATTATTATTTTTTAAGCTTTTCAGACGACTGCGACTGCGGATTAAAGAAACGCAATATTTATCTTGGGCTTATAAATAATAATTTAATGAAATCATTGAATAAAACTAGGTGAAATGTTATGTTATCGAAAGTTATTTATGTTGAGATTGTAATAATAAATACACTCAACATTCTAATCATACCAACTTACTTAATAATTTAGATTTTTTCATTCAATACGACAAAGTCATATACTAAACTACAAATCATAATAACTTAATGTGATCTTTCTTTTTTCTTCTAGTGTCACACATTATAACATGAACCCTCGGAAAAATCAGAAATAAATGTCATCCTAAAATCGATTGTAAATTTAAATAAAATAATAAATATTTTATGTATAAAAGATTTAAATAGCAAAATGTTACGCTGACTACACTGAATAAGCATAATCTTTGAGCAACTTTTAGGCGAAAAATAAAGTCCATCATTGAAGATTAAAGGAAAATAAACTCACCAGAAGAGGGTCGGTCCGAGTACCTGGTGCAGTAGACCCAGGCCGGCCACTGCATCATCTTGGAAGGCTCGGATCCCGCTGCCGAATTCGGCGTCGTCGAGGCGTTGCTCGGCGCCGGGCTACTCGCCGGCAGACTAGGCGACACGTTCCTCGTCGACGAGGTCTCCGATCCGGCCCGCTCCGAGCCCTCGCTCGAGCTCTCGACAAAGTCCTTGCTCAGGTCGATCGGCCGGACCGCGAGCTTCTTCGGCCTCGACTTCTTCAGCGGATCCGTTATCCGCCTCCCAAAGTCCGCCTTCAGGATGTTGTCTATGCTGAATTTTAGGCTCGCCTGGTGCTGAGTATTGTTGTTGTTGTTGTTGTTGCTGTTGTTGTTGTTGTTGTTGGCGTGGTTGTCGCTGCTGGGCAGGCCGTTGCTCGAGTTCGAGGCGCATCTGCCATTTAAGAGGAGCTGCTGGTGCGGCGTGGCCGGCTCGTTCTCCGGGGACTCGCGCTGAAGAATCTTGTTGACCGACAGCCTGTGCAGCGTCGCCGAATGCTGGGCCGCCGGCTGAAGGTGGTTGGCTATCGAGTGAGGCAGGAGCGGCTGGCCCGACAGCCCCAGCTCCCGGCAGGCCGTCGGGTGGAGGATGCCGGCTGAAGGCAGCTGAAGACCCGACACCGTCATCGCTGAAGGCGGCGAGAGCGAGAGCCTCGTGACCACCGGCACGCTGATCGGTGTCCTGTGCAGCCTCTCCACGCCTGGGTAGACCATCTCGTGGCCCAGGCCGGCGTGCAGCCTCGGGTAGTCCAGCTCCTCTCTTGGATACTTGAGCAGGTGCTGCTGCTGCTGCTGCTGGCTCGTCGACGAGTACCTGGGCAGGCTGGCCAGCTCCTGGGCCGAGAACTCGGGCCTGCCCGGCGACGAGGCCGTCATGCTCGAGGAGGCCGGCGACCTCACCGAGGAGGCGCTCGGCGAGGAGGCCGGCTGACTGTAGCCCGGCGGGCTGGGCGCCTGGGGCAGCCCGGAGCCGCTCGTCCGCCGGTACGAGCTCGTCGAGCTCGCCGGCGAGGGGGTCCGCGAGGTCCTGTTGTCGTCGCTGCTCGTCCTCGGCACGCTGCTGTTCCTCTCGGCGCTGCTGTACTTGCTGGACGGCTGGGCCGCCGGCTCGAGCTCGGCGAGCGTCGGCGGGGGCTCGTTGCCCACGCTGAGCACCTCGCTGCTGTCGCTCTCGCAGTCGCTGTCCTCCCGGGGAGGCTGCTGCTTCGCCTCCGGGGACTCGAGCTGCTGCCGGTGGTTGACGCCGGCCGCTGCGGCCGGCGAGGCAGCGCTCACCGTCGGACTCACCGACATGGCGGCAGTGCGCGCACTCACACACGCAGGCACTGAGGCCGCGCGAATCACACACTCGGCGCTGGCGGACGTCAGTGGTGCAATCGCGTTTTCATTTTGGGATGTCACGAGACGGTTTCACGCTGCTTCCTCGAGGTTTTTTTCCTTGACTTTGCTCACTCTTGTCGCGCACTGACTTTGCTTGTTGACTTAGGTCATGGCGATTATCGGGCGTCAGCGAGCGAGCTATTGCGTGGGATGGATTTCGCGTAACTACTGCGTGAGAAGAAGCATTTAAGGAGGGACGTGGGGATAGTAGAATTTTCAATACCTCCCGGAGAAACGTCACATCGTCGCGTTTGGTGTTCGAATATGTTTCGTATCACCGCACTTAGTAGAACTGAGCGTTGCTAGACTTACTGAGAGAAAAAATCCTCATGTCGCCGACGACAAACAGCTGCAGATCTGTTCCTTCGCGCTCCTCCGGCTCATCTAGCTCTGGTCGCACATTGTCCAGAAAATCCGTGTCCCATTTTATCACTCTCACTTCACTTGTAAACGATGCCGTCGCAGTACTAGCTCGAGAGGTAGAGGCAAGCACGCGGCGCCATTATCGCCTCGCACTTTGCGCCGACGCACTTGACGACGATAATGCAAACGGCTCTCGGGCGGCCTGTTTTTCTCAGTTCACAGCTCGGCACTCGGTGCACTTTTCGGAGGAACAATAATAATCGAACTGTCCGAGGTGTCGGTGTCGTCCCGCGCCATGTACGCGCACACACATACACACGGAGGGAGAGAGAGAGAGAGAGAAAAGAGAGAGAGAGAGAGAGATAGAAAGAGAGAGCAGCACCGGTGCGCGAGAATCGCGTGCGTGTAGCCGAGCGACGTGGCTGCTGCTGCCGCTGCTGCTGCCTGTCCAGTTGCTTGCCGCGGCGCGTCTGCGGCAGCGCCGGCTCGGAGGGCAGGCGAGTGGGCGGTGCACTGGGGCGTCGGCCGGCCACGCCCCCGAGCGCCGCCAGCGCGCCAGTTGGGGGCCGGCGCCGGATTACTCCGAGCGAGGTCACGCCCAGCCGCGCGGCGCTCATTGGCTCCCCGCTCCTGGCGCGCCTGGCGATACTACCCCCACTCCCGGCTGGTGAGTCTGGCGTGCAGCTGCGGCTGTCCTCGTCGCTCCTTGGTCGCTTCCCACTGTATATAGTCGCGCCAGGCGGCGAGGGGGAAATCCCCTTTTTCTTTATCATCGTATCCTGCGCTCTCGCTCTCTCGTCCCTATGGCTATCTCTCGCGCGCTGTCCTTTTTCTCTCTCCTCCGTCCTCCTCTCGCTCGCTGTCTTTGTCTTGTTCTTCTTCTTTCTTCATCTCGGCGCGGCCGGCTCTCGCAGCACACGGCGAAACCGCGCGCATTCAGTTACACCGCGTGCGCTTAAGTAGGAATTATATGTTTTGCAACGTCGCGTGTGGCCAACTGCTCCCACCAGCTTTTCATCTTTGCGCTCTCTTTTTCTTAATTTTGCCGTCCTCTCCTCCCGGCCGCTCGCCCTCTGTCTATCTTCCCCTCTTTTATTTTTACCCTCCTTTTTGCAGCCGCCTTTTTGCCCTCGAGCTTCTAACCATAATGTCTGCTCTCCTTTGCGCCACCTCGGCCTCTGATTTATTGAGATTTATCCGAAACTTCACAATGCCACTTGTAACTCTCAGCCAGTCAATCAGAGGAGAGTGAACAAAATACTTTGAGGCTAATGCTGTGCTCTTGAAAATTTTTCCTCTTTTTTCCCTCCAAATATTTTACCAGAATGATTAAACTAAATGATGGCGAGGTATTTTTCGAGCATGATCAGCGAAAAAATAAAGATGAAGTGAGTGCCGCACGATGTTTGTACAGTTTGCGTGTTAAAATTGATTGGCATGACAAATGATATTTGACAAATGATGCTTTCAATTAATCAGTTTCATCACGTGTTCCGATCGCATCTCATTTCGAGTTTCACGGCTCTTTCGCTCCGTCACGATTCGACTATTAAAAGCGTGTAGAGATACCGAGAGCTTCGGGAACAAATAAAATTATTGATCACGAAATCCTGTAGTTTTCAATTTGTTCAACAAAATTATTCTCAATATCTCAGTCTTGAGACTGAGTCGACTTGTTCCTCTCTATTCTACCATCAGAAATAAGTATATGCATATGTTTAGAAGAAAGAAGCGCGAGGCGCCTGAGGCAAACAGTCGTTGATGCAAGCGCTGCGGCTGAATGGCCGCACACAGCAATTCTCCTTAGCGTGGAAGAAACGGAAACGTCTTTTATCGAGGGCACAATGCGTTAACGAGCGTGAATGAAATATCTCATAATAAGAGCCGTGTCAGTGTTCTGTCAGCGCCTTATAAACCCAGGCGCGCATCCTGCGCCCAGCCAGCATCATCTCGCTGCGGCCAGACCGCGAACGCTTCCTTTTCCGACGAGCGCGTGCTTTTCTCTCTCTCTCTCTCTCCAGGGGCCCGCATCTGCGCGCGCGCGTGCGAGCCTCGATTTCACAAAACGCTCACACCTATATACATGTATTCCCCGCTGGGTGTACGCGTGTATACACACGCGGGCTCGTTGTGGCCGCCGTCTGCCAAAACATAACGAGGCAGGCCTTTGTTGTCGAGAGCAAAGCACATCGGTTATACAGAGTTTTGCTCTTTTGCGATGGGCTCTCTTTGTCCACGTGTGTATCGGCGCCCCACAATGAGCCAGTTCCGTTTCGGATACGAAGAAGACTCGCTCCAAACTCTGCCTGGATACAACCTGCCGTCTATTCTCTCCCTCTCTCTCTCTCGGCTCGCTTCTTCTTTCTTTAGCCTACAGCTTGCTCTCTGGCTTTCTCTTCATTATTCATTTTGCCCGTCTCTCTCTCTCCGTGCGTGTGTGTAGCCGCAGCGCTCGACTCCGTCTCCTCCCATCGCGTTCCAGCTCCGCATGGCGCGCGCGCCGCTCTCGGATGCCAGCTTACTTATCGCCGATCATTGAAAACTACTGCGGTTTCGACTCTCAGAGACGGCTCTCGAATATTCCCAAGCACACACATGTGCCCGGCCATCTTTAACGAGGATAAAAACGAGCCCCGAGAATTTCCGTGACATATAAACGCGGACCTCCCCGAGCTTTCTTGCGCCATTGCGATATTCTTCCGCTCCTCGGATTCTTCGCTTCGCGAAATAACAATTATCCGAATTAAGGACTATTATATGCCCCCGTCGGCTTTATGCCTGAGAGAAGAATAACATTTTATCGCGGGAAAAAGTTCGTGTGCCGTTTTAAAGGGATTTTTTTCGACTTTTTTCGACTCATAAACTTGATGTTCGTCAACTTCGAGCTCGGGGAGAAAATTTTAAACGGTCCGCTGACGAAGAACGGCATGTTACATTGGTCAACGATAAATTCTAATGAAACGAGTTTTTTTGTCTGTCGGCTCGATGCTCTGGGAAAATATTTTTGCTTCGAAGGCGGGATATCTTTTATCTTCAAATATCAAACTCAATATCGCCGAGAAAAATGATTCTTTTTATACAAATTACAAGTTGAGCAAGTATGTGTTCTATTATTAATTTTTTGGCTCGGCAAAACTCATTTTCGCCATAATATATTACAGCTAGAAAGAAATAAAGGAGGATGCGGCGGGAATATATGTAATATCCGAGGTAACAGCTGTCGACAAAGCGACGAAGGGACTGCGGAGAGAAAGTATAACCGTAATATTTTTGCCTGCGGGACACTGTATTGATTTTTCTCTGCATTATAATGATTCATGATGGCTTTAACGGTAGTAAATGAACTGTACACAAAAGCGTCAAAATAAATATAAAATAAGTAGATGTCAACGTCAATGTTATATAGAAAAAGAAGCTCGGAACAAAACTCCTTGATTTTTCCCAACTATCTTTGTTCTATTTGCAGGCATCTCGCTTGCTCGCATAAACGAAATTACAAATTTCACGAGGCACTAATTATTTCCACGAAAATCAAGCCTCGGAATGACGGGCCATAAAACGCAAAATATGAGCGGCTCTCGGGCTGCGGAGAAAAAAGGCAAAAGCCGTAAAGCGCGAGAGAGGGAGAGCAAACGATCAGCGCTCCCTGATGTACTCGGGCAGCTTACGCGTCGAGCCGCAGCCAGCCAGCGGCACTAGCAATCAGCTCGCTCGTTGGATCAAGTTATTCAGCCGGGCCGCCATCGCTCGAGCCAGTCGCTCACGCAGGACGCTTCAATTTTCGACAGGTGGCTAAGCGGAGAAAACGATTCGGCGGACCTATACTCTCTCTCTCGAGGCGCGGCCAGGTATATAGTCGCGCGCGCGCGCAGAGGTCTATAGACACCGGCCTGGAGAGCCTCTAATTAAGCGCCAACATCCTGCCTCTCTCGGCGCGCGGGCACACAGCGAGGCACGACTCTCTCGATATTCTCGCGCTTGAGCTCGCGCGCGACTTGTATCTTTTGCTATCTCTTACGCTTCGTTCCCTCGAGGCTTTTTCCTTTTTCTCGGCGCTGCAGGGCCGGTCGTTAAGCGCGCGCTTTCCACAATGACGCAACTGCGAGCTCGGCTCGTTACACGCGGGGTAGCTTCGTAAATTTTGTTAGCGCTTTCGGAGACTGGAAGGAGAGAGGAGCGAGCTTATTCCGGAGGCTCGCTTAACGAGCGTTCGTGCAGCCGCTCGTTAGTAGCCGATTTCTCCGCGGCTCGCTCTCTCAGCAAGCGCGATACTGGTTCTTTCCCCTCTCTCGCTCGCTTAAAACCGACTGCGCTATCTATGTGTACCGAGGCTGCATCTTGCAACCTGACCAGCCTGCTGCGACTACGAAATCTGGGCTTTTTCTCCTTGTCTGCGCCTACCTTTTTACCACTCGCTGCGCGCTGCCCCTTTTATATTTGCGCTTTCCAAGCCATTTTCTGACGAGCCAAGAGCTATTTCTTTCTTGCGGGCTCCGAATTATTCAGACGCTAATAAGTTACTAATTAGTTGCTAAAAAAGTCCGACAAGTATTATTGAATGCGTAATTAGAAGACCGTTAAGCATAATCCTTATAAAACACATTAGTATTCATTAGAAATTCGTAAGCGAGCTAATACCCTTGTTTATTCGCACGTAGTTTTTGGATTTGATAATAAAATAAATTTGGATAAAACCTCGAGAATAAATCTCTCAGTACTTAGCGGCTAGCTAGAAAGGATAAAGAAAAAGTGAACCCTAATTGCAATCGAAACTGATTGCCGGCTTTTGTTTATGAAAACATAATATCGGGCGGAAATTAATCGAGCCCGCAGCTCTCGTCCAATATCAGCAGGAGTAAAAGAAATGGCCGCTCGGGCGCGCAATAAACGCGACGGGCTTAGCGGGCGAGTTGGAAAATTTTCCCACAGCGCTCGATTCAGCGGCTTTCGTTAAGCCTATACATAATAAGCCGAGCATATACGCACATCCCTCGGAGTGTATATTCCCGGAGCTAATTTGAAAGCAGGCTCATATATAAAGCCAGTCGGGCTCGCTCGCGCGGCCATTCGTCGGCTTCTTTTCGAGGGCCGTGTTCTCTCTCTCTCTCTCTCTCTCTCTCCTCTCAGAGCGTTGGTAGGTATATATATACCTCGCGTGCGCAGCTCTCGCGCGAAAGGAGCAATAAAAGAAGGAGCGCTCGTCCTGCGGCTGGGAGGCGCGAGCAAGGGTTTTCGAGAGAGGAGCATCACGATCTTTCTCTCTCTCGCTCGCGCGAAACATGCCCTTTCGCTTTCACCTCTGAGAGAGGGGGCCGAATTAGCATGGCAAAGGGGGCGCCAATTTGCGCGAATCCTCTAATTGTCGAAAGAGCCGATGATTCGCCGCGGAATGCGGATATAATGAGCCGAGTGATTATATCCTAAAGCCGAAATGTAAATGCAGTCTGCCGAGGAGCGCATCGGCGAGCATCTCTGATATTCCGTTTATAGTCACAATGAGCCCAAAGATATTCGCAATTACCGGCCCAACTACGCTGCAGCCGCCGCTATGCCACTTTGCGCGATTGGGAGAAACAGGATTTTCCTACGCACCTGTGCCGTATCTATCCCCGCTCTATCTATCTTTTCACCTCTCTCTCTCTCTCACTCTCGTATTGATTTATGGCTCTTGTTATTTCTCCTCTTTCCCTCTCTACCCTCCGCGCGCATTTCGGAATTGGCAATGAGGACGCGCGCACTCGTATGGCTATATAACGATTCGCTTTGTAACTGTTTTCATTAATGACCGAGCACGCCTCGATCTCGCGCCGATCGAGTCGCCTTTATTTATCTCTCCTCGTTTGTTACAACAAAATGCCAAGCTGGGAATTATACTGCCCGCAGAGACGGGGGTGAGAATTGAATTATGCTTTTCATCGCACGCTTCGTTTGGCCGAGTGATAAATTTCTAATGTTACATCGCGCACACAAACGCCTCTTTGTAATGGCATACATCGCGGATGTTTAATTTTCATTGTAAATGCTGATAGAAAAAGGAAAATTAATCTAAAGCAGGGGTATATAGCGCGCGGAATCGTCAAAATAAATATAGAGGCAAAAATGCTGAGCTCTTTCTGCCCGCGTAACAAGATTGTTCAGCATTTATATACAAAGCCAGTGCGCGATTATGTGCGCGCGCGGCGCTCGGTCTGAAGGACGTAGAATCAGATATCATTCTATCGGACGTCCGATAGGCGAATGAGGAAAGTTGAAAAAAGCGGCAACATGCCCCCGCGTGCGCGCGCGCGCGCGTGCCCTCGGCGATGATTAACCGCTATTATAAAATTTGCATGAGAATCACTAATATAATCCGTGCCCTCCGAGCGCTATCATCGTAGCTATACTCTCCTACGCATAAACGAAAGCGCGCTGAGAAGAAAAAAAAGCAAAAGGGGAAGAATAACAATAAGAGAAGAGACAGAGGCGCACGGAGCGGATTTTGTCTTCTCTCCGAGTCGGAGCGTCTAAAAAGGCCGCGCGATTACATTAGCGCGCGCGCGCGGCGCGCATTTACATAGAGGGGCAAGAGCGCGTACATGCGACCTCATATAAAAACTACAAACGAGCAGCTCGTGAATGCAATTTGTTCCTCGCAGCGCGCGCATAATAATGCCGCTGCCGCCGCCGCCGCCGCAGCCGTAGCCGAACGAGCTGGAGAGAGGCGAATACTACCGGAGAGGGAGAGGATGGCAGACAGGGAGATATGTATGCGGAGGCGAGGGGGAAGCAGATACGAAAGAGAGAGAGAGAGAGAGAGAAGCCGGTTGTTGTTGTTGTTTTTTCGAAGCGCGCGCGGATTTACTTGCGTGGCTCACGGGCGTTACAGCAGCGCTCCTCGTTCTCTTATTCTCAAGATCGTTTCGCCTCGCTCTATCGCGATCGTAATTGCTCAATTGTAAGCTCGGTAGGTATCATCGAGGCTGGCGCGCAAATTTTCGTCTATATACGTCCCGTGAGCGGCTCGCTATGAAGGTATCACGATTTAAGTAAGCGCCGCGCGCGCGCGCTCTGACTGACGAGCCAGGGAAAAAGAGAGAAAAGAGGGATGACCATCGGGGCAAATTGAGCAAATATCGGGAAGCGATCGAGAGAGGCACTTTGAGATCGGCTCTTTCGCCCCGATTACGTCGCCCCGAGTATGCACGAGGGGGGAGGGGGAGCCTTTTTTCTCCGCAGCGCTTCCTCTTTATGATGCAATGCACAGCGCAGACGAGCTGGCTAATTGCCGGGACGTATCGAGAGCTTTAATTAATTTCCACTGCGCTCTTGTGGGATCGCGGGCTTCGCCTTCTTTCTTTTTTCTTGCGCGCTTTTTTATCTGGGCCTCGGTTTAATAAAGTATTTATAGGGAAGCCGAGCTATGCATTCTCTTAAGAATAAATAAATGCATTTTTGGGTTTTCTAAAGCAATTTATGGTGTTTTTGTTATGATTTTTTACTTTTCTTTCTTTTAATTAATCTTATGAACTTTTCCTATTTCATGGTTTAATAGTTTTATTAATTTCACTTTTATTATAAGGCCCAGATAATTCTTTATTGATTCTGATATTATTGATAAATATACCAAGAAAAATTCCTAAAGTGAATTATACTTAATAAAGTAAAAATTCGCTGCTAATTCATTAGCACACTAAACCTTGTCAAAGCAATGGTATACGTATTCAGTACATTATTTTATCGTAAACCGATCGACCGACTTAAAGATCAGTTAAAAACTCCTTAACTTTTTTATTTTATATATTTACAGAGTATCAGTAATTTTTTACCGTTCTATATTATTGAAATTTTGTATTTTTTTAAATTTATATATTTTTAATATTTTATAATAATATATTTATGATTTGTATATAATTTATTTATATAAACATATTTAATAGTGAAATTGAAGGTATGTCTTATTTATACATTTACATTTCAAATTTAAACTTTAAGGTCGTAACATAAATCCTTAATTTATAATTTTTTTTTTTTTTTTTTTTTTTTTTGTGAATTATCAATTAAATTATTTTTGGACATTTATTTTGTATTATTTTGTATTATTCTTTCGTAAAAACTTAATAATTTTACATAAAAAAAGTATGCTTTAAATGGTTTATATTTTATTTGTAATATAAAAATGACATAAATATTTATTTTTAAATCATTTACAGTATGATGAAAACTATTTTTTGCAACACCATGGGTAAGTACTACATTATCTTCTGGCGCCGGAAATTGAATGTGGCACTTTTATCCTAGGTGTTGCGAAAAATAGCATATGCAACTCGGGAGATAAAGAAATGGCGAGTTCGTACGTGTAAATTGCTACCCGAGCTGAAGGTATAATACACTATAAATTATTACTTTGATATATACTATTCCATTAGAAATCGAAATATATTATTAAAATAAGAGATAATAGTAAATATTTAAAGTCTTTAAAAAAATTTAAAAAAAAGTAATACTAAATTTATAATTAATTAGATAATTTAATTATTTTAAAAAAGTCTAAAAGTCAAAGAGTAAATCTATGTAAAATTTTCTCGTTATCAAGATTTACTCCTTATAAGGAGTATATAAAAACACAAGGAGTAAATTTAATAAAATCAAGGAATTTACTCCTTATACGGAGTAAATCTTGGAAAATCAACAGATTTACTCCTTATAAAGTATAAATCACGTAAAATAAAAAAATTTAATAAGGGAAAAATATCAAATTTTACTCCTTATAAGGAGTAAATTTTGACACGGATTGACTCCTTGACCTTTAGAGAGAACTAATGCTGTTTTTTAGATTTTTTACCTATCTTGATTTTATGAATGCAATTTTATTAAATTAAAAACAAGATTTAATAAAGCTGACTTACAAAATTTTCCTAAAGTAAATCTTTATAATAAGTTCCCTGGTGGAAAGTAAATGTTGGCCAATTTTATTAGTCCGCGGTTGGAAGAAGTGTTATAACTAATCGTTAACCCGTTAAACCCGAAGCCTTCTTATCAGGGCAAAAGTGACTCTATTTTCGCACATTGTACCTTAAAATGGACTAACGTAGGGAATTCCATAGTTTTTTTTTGGTTAAAAATGCCTCGCAATACGATTTTACAAGTGGATCTTACTGGACCCAACCGGAGTTCCGAGGTTACTGCCTTTAAACAAGTATAAGAAAATTATATTATAATTCAAAGTTCTCAATAAGAGAAAATTATATATACAATTTCAAATTACATGTATTTCACTGCTCGATTACTCTATTGGAACGAGACATCTCATGCAATTATAATAATTAGTACTTCACTTACACGCAAGTTTATATAATAGATACATTTTTTACTTACAATTTGTCGTAGAACGCCAAAAGAATATTTAATTTAAGGTGGCAATGATGTCTAAACCAGAAAATTAGAGAATAATTTAGTTCTTAATATTTATTACAGTTTTATGTAATTTGTTACTTCGAAACACCGATTGGGTCCTATGGGACCCACTTCCTTCAAGTACTATGTCCCGTGAACTGATGCATAGAATTTTTTATTTTATTCAATTTTTTATTCAATGAAAAAAAATTTAGCAACGATATAGTCGCAAAATGCAAATGAATCACTTTTAATTTCTTCTAAAACAAAGGAGAATAAACATAAAATATATATTGTATCGTTCATTTGCCATTTTTGGATACTAAAGAATACGACCGAATGGGTAGAATTACAAAATTATTGAATTTTCAATTTTTACAGATTTTGAAATAAAGTGGGTCCTCCAGGACCCTCTCCGGCCGGGTTAACCAGCGATTGGGAAAAAAAGCAAGTAAATAACAATTCAGTACGACAAACTCATGTAGCTTAGATTAGGTTTATTTACATGATTGAAACTTTTATTTTTAATAAATATATCAATTTTCATTTTTAAGAAATATTCTGTTTATATATGTTATTTGTTATTTTATAGTGTAGAAGTGGTATATACAAAAAACGAATAATTGCAATTTGTTTTAACTTTGTATTGATTTCTATAAATTTAAAAAAGATTGATATTATTAAAGTAGTTTCTCATAAGTAGATCAGTCTTTATTTTTTGAGCATTGTTCATATAATATTATTTTTAAATTTAAATTATTAATGAACACATTAAAACATATTAAACATTATTTTTAAAATTTACTCTACAAGAGAAATGTTTTTCACAGAGGCAGTATTTCACTATGTTTTGTTTGAGTTTTTCATTCATTATTATTTACTTATTTTCTTCAGTTTTTATTAGTATATTCAAACAAATTTTAAAAATGAAACCACAAAACTCCAGAATATTCTTTAAAATCTGAAAAAAATGTGTGCTATTCAGATCGCCAAATTTATTTAAAACAAGAAACTTACTGAAATTTTTACATTTTAGTATCAATAGGAATTATACTGGCTACGATTCAAAAAAATAGTTTTTAATTATTAAAGATGGTTTTTCAAAAGATAGATAGACGAGAAGTGTATATTAAGCCGACATTTTCATAAAGATTTTGCAATATTTTTCGAACGTTAATTCATAATGTTCGTTTATTAGTGAACCATGTTTCATTTATATCGATTAATAAAATTAATTTATAATTATCTTAAGGCGTTTGAAAATTAATTTGTTCTTTTTTTAATGTCAGCAAATTTTTTACTGAAATATATGTAAAAAGCATATAATGTTCATAGTAACCGAAAAACTTAAGAAAAACTCATTTTTCTTTTCAAAGTTTTCCCTTCATTATTTTATTTAGTTTTTTAGGTTTTTTTATTAAAATTCATAGTTCAAAATAATTTTAAACATAAGATAAATCCTTTTCATTTGCACTAATTTTTTCACTTATGATATTTCATTCAATGTATGTTGGTGTATGTGTTTGAATATTTTGAATATTTTATGATAAGAGGTAACAATTCTTTTATTATAATATAATTCCACATTAAGTAATCCATATTAAGAATAAATTAATTTTCAAACGCCTCAAAATAATTATAAATTAATTTTATTAACCAATATCAAAGCTACACTATTTACTAACAAACAAATATTCTAAATTAATGTTCGGAAAATGTTACGACATCTTTACAAAAAAACTTTTTCAGAAATAAAAACTTAACATGTATGAGGTATTTTGTAACAAAAAAATCCCTGTAAAAACTTGAAACTAAATATCTTTTTGAGAATGTGAGCTTGAGATACATTTTTGATATTTAAAAAATTTGTTTATTTCTTTCTTTTGAAAATCCATCTTTAACATCGAAAATTTTACATATTTGAATAGTGATTGGTAGAATATCTATTAACTGTCATACAAAACTAAGTAATTCTAATAATTTTGTTTTTTTGAATTAACTTGGCAACCTACATAAACTAGGAGAGTGTTTATGATATTTTATTTTATATATCATTTAATCAATCAATCAATTCAATTTAATAAACTAGGAGAGTGTCGTCACACGTTCTGGTCACAGATATTAATGAGATTTTGAGGTATGTATTTAGATACTAACAAATAGGCGAAGGCAAAGTTAAACGGTCTAACGTTTCGGAAAACTCAAGTTATGGACATTGGTAGTCTTATTTTAAGGAAAATGTAAAAAAAGAACTTCTTGAAATGTAAATAATTTAGTTCAGAAATGTTCTAAATAAATTTCCAATAATTGAAATCAACGTAGAGAAAGCAAACCTTAATTTTTCGTTTACTCTTTCAAAGTTAAGGAGTAAATTCATGTGAAAATATACTTCTTATAAGAAGTATAATTTCAAAATCACTCCTTATGAGGAGAAAAATTTTGTAAAATCACAAAATTTACTACTTATAAGGAGCAAATTTTGGCACATCAAACAGTTGACTTTTTATATAGGAGTAAAATTTAACATATTTTCTTTATTATAATGAATAAATTTTTTCATTTATCGAGATTACTCCTTAATAATTGAATTCAATTAAACTAGTTTTGAGTACGGAAAAGTTTTATAAATGCATATAAGTTATCTAATAACTCTGACTATATATACACTAGGCTTCGCGTGCCAACCCCCATTCTTAAATCTTGAAAAACAAATAAATTCTAGAACAACGTTAAAAAATGAAAAAATAACCTGAGAAAGTGAGAAATAATGTAAAATCTCCTAAAATAAAGGTTATTTTTGGAGATAAAGAGTAATATTTGATAAATTAGAAACGAATACCGCAAAGTATCATGAAAACGACGTCAAATCGAGGTATATAACGTATAAATACTGAAAAATAATGTAAAAAAGTGGAAAAATATCCTAAAATCCCTCGAAATAACAGCTAGTTTCGAAGATAAAAAAATTCATATATACGGCGGCGGCGGCGGCGATATATCTTTATAATATATATATATATATATATGTATATATGTATATATGTTGTGTGTGTGTGCGTATAAACTATACATGCTTGGCACCGTATCGGTTGATCTGAGTGCAGTATAAATGTTGGTGTGCTACGTTTGAGTATCCTATTCGTAATCCAACGAGAAGAATCTCGGTTTTTTCTTTAATTATTTAAAACAGGACAGGGCTAGGAAACATTATGTTTCGTTATACTATTTATGTGATTCTTTAATGTTTTTGTTTTATTGGATCGTTTTTGATCAAATAAAAATTTTAGTTCTTAGTGAAATACTCAAAATCACTAACATACATCATATAATTTGTTAAAGTTTTTGTAACAAAGTTTCATATTTTTTTGTAAATTATGAAGAACTTTTATCATAACAATTAAGATTTATAATTTTCATTTTTAATAAAACATTAATTGAATGCAAATTTAAATTTATTAAATCTAATCGGTGAAAATGTTATAATTCATATTTTTTTATTTTTTTATTTATATACTTGTATATAAACGAGGGTTAGGTTTAGAGTCTTTTGAGTAATTATTATTATTATTATTATTTTTCTTTTTTTTTTATTTATAAATAAAAATGTATTTATTAATTTTTAACGTCAAAGTGTTATAATTTAACTACGACAGTCTTTGTAAATTAAAATTTTCTATTGGAGTGACAAAAATTTATTTATTAATAATAAATATTTTTAAAATTACATTTCCTAAGCACAGAGTTGCTTGATCTGACCTCTCTTGTGTTTGCGTCGAAATATCAAATGCTCGCATTGTAATGCAGATCTCTACGTTATCATTTATACTTGCACAAAAATAGCTGGTTTCTAGTGTGCTAAGATTGATATTATCTTATGAATTTTTATTCTTATAATGTGCTTATTTTCCAAACAAAATTTATTATATACACATTTTACTTTTAATCTCAAGATTATTTATTAAATAAATTCATTAAAAGGCGCAGCACCGCCTCGAAGGCAAGTACTCTAACATACCTTGTAGAGATAAGAGGAAGAAAATTGATGTATTTATCATTCGTTGGTAATATAATAAACTATGGAAATGGTGTAAATATAACAAAATAAATATTGCATCAAAACGTATATAAAAGACGTAAAAATCTGAATTTATATTGCAACTGAATATAATTATTAGTATTTAATTTTACTTACTATAGTTAACATCTAACATCCCATAAGCAGCAACAAAAGTAGAAATTTATGTAAAACAATACGTATTATAAAAAAACCATATTGTAAAATAACATATTCTTGACGAAAATCAAAAGTTAAATCACGTATTGTTTAAATGTTCTTTATTTAATAAAGAATGCCAATCATTTATTTTTCGCAAACTAAAAATTTACCTGGCATTCTCGTGCGTCACCCTTTTAGTTAGCCCTACTGATTCAATATGTAATACTTTAAACTCATTTGTAAAAGAAAAAACTATAATTTATGAATTTAAATGAATGTTCAACTGTTAAAAAGCGTTTTTACCGACTATTTACATTCGTTTATTATTAAAATGTATGCCAATCAAAATTTTGTAATATGCAATAACTTTCATTTGGATGTTCACATTGCTTAAGGCAATGTGAAAGGGTGGGGTAGAAATCTGCACAAAATATTATATGGGAACCCAAAAATTAGGTTGTAAACATTAATAATTAAACCAGTCGAGAAAAATATTTTGTAAACAGATTATGTTAAGCTGAAGCCTCCCGTTTTCAGAAAACTTTTACTGACTTTGTTGAAAAAAAGTTATAGACAGAAAAATTTTAATATCAAAATCCGAACTTACCGACATTACCAACGTTATAAAGTGAATAATTCTTCAACGTGGTTAAAGATAATTTCTTGAAAAACGGGAGGCTTCAGCTTCTAGTAAAACATATGTTTATAAAAAATTTTTTCTAAACTGGTTTAATGAATGTTTACAACCTAATTTTTAGGTTCCCGTATAATATTCAGTGCAGATTTCTACCCCATCTTTTCACATCCCATTAATAAAAAAAATGTATTATAAAAAGCATAAATTTCTCCTTGTTTAATTTAAGAGCTTAATGAAAGATTTTTTATAACACAAATTAATTTTTATCACGCATGTTTGTAATGTGCCTTATTACACTTTTATTGTGCGTGTGGAAAATAGCCGATTCTCCATTTTTCCGACATTTTTCGTACACACAATAAAATCGTAATCAGACATAATACAAACATGTGCAATGAAAAATTTTATGTTCAACTCGTTCGGTATAGTTGCTAATAACACACTTGGGCACATGCCGCACTTGCTACGCTCGTGCGTTAAATCGTGCCTGCGTGCGTTATTGGTAGCTATACCTCGCTCGTTAAACAATGTACTATTATTCTTTTTAGTTACAGCTATTTGAATTAAACAAGTATTTTTTATAAATTTTATTATATCTGACAGAAATCAAAATTCTTCAATTTTATAATTAATCTGACGTTTTAGAAATGATATAATGAGGCTTTTTTTTACCCAGATATTTTAACTTGAATAGAAATTTTTACTCTAGATGGCAAGTGCCTGTGCTTTTGCGCGTGCGCGCGTGTGTAAAAGATATGGACAGAGGGAGGAAGGGGGG